>CM071572.1:81651129-81823999 GCA_036426205.1 Ascaphus truei
GATGCAGCAGCAGCGCGGGGAGATGCGCCGGCAGCGGGGGGAGGGGAGATGCGCCGGCAGCGAGAGGACATGCGGCAGCAGCGCGGGGAATGAGTTTTCATGTATTAAGCTTAAAATCATAGGACTTTGAATATAATACATAGATTCTGTAGTATTGGACAATAACAAAAAAAATGTTTCCCACGATGCCCTTTTTAATGAGTTTTAATGTATCAAGCTTCCTTGGGTTGCCATTTACAAAAGTACATCACTTCCTCTTGAAATAGGCGGCCATATTGTGAACCCTGGAAAGCAGGATCTTTGCCGATCGATCACGAGAGAACAGATCGATCGACATCTTAGGCAATTACATTTCCTTACACCTAAGCAACAGCTGCACATCTTAAAGCAAAGTAAAAAAAATTAAATGCATCCTTTATTGCCATTAAAGCAAAATTTGACGGATCAAAATCTATTAAAATGATACACTCCTTTAAAACAAATGTAGGTTTTAATAAGTAATATAATACACAAAGAACACAAACATGCCTATTGTATAATAATCCTTTGCTGGCAGATGACCGTGCTATAGCCCCCACCAGCACAGTTTGGGTTTAAATAATAAGTGTGGACACCTTTCTCCGCTCAAACCATCTACCTTATATAAAACGTGTGCAATTTCACCAACAGCCAAAACATCTCCAATCCAAGAATTCATCCTGGCAACAACCATCCTCAAGGAACTAAGCAACATCTTTCGTTGCACAGAAAACCCAGTGTTGCATGAACACAAAGATCTAAAAACTACAATTCAGCAAAGTGCTGACCAGCCTAATCTACATTAACATGCAGTTACATCCATTATTAGTAGCTGGATTCATTACCTTAAAAATAAAACTAAATGCAAGAGCATAGAGATCAATTTGGGTTCTGCATAGCAGTGCTTGAAGTGTTATCGTACTCGTGCAGGGCTGGCCAACTCCAGTCTTCAAGGGCCACTAACCGAACAGGTTATCAGGACATCACTGCTTCAGCACGCTGCCCAATCTTCGACTGAGCCAGGATAGCCTGAAAACCTGACCGGTTGGTGGGCCTTAATGACTGAAGTTGCCCACCCCTGTACCATGGATATGGAAAACCTCTATTTCTACTATTTTTACACCTGGAGCACTACGACTTTTTATATACACAAGCTTACAAATCTCTTTTTAAAAAAGGAGGGATTTTAGAATTAAATGTTCACCTTTCCATATGTATTTACAACACAAATGTTGCTTCCATCTCTCTAAAATAGAATCCAAGAGAGTTCAGTCCCAATTTTTAATATATAGATTATTTTTAATCAAGCATAAAAACAGCAATAATTGAAGCCACTGACCACTGCTCCGAACAAGTTGATTTATAGCCGTGTATCGATATTTTCCCAATATTTTAGTGCCTTTCTATATGCAGTGCTGCCAGTGAATTCCTGTCTGTTCCAGCATACATTTTTTTTTAGACATATTCATGTAATTCCAGTAAAGGAAGTATTGTAACCAGCAAAACATCTCATCTATAGAAACACACAGTAATGTGTCATCATTCCCTGTATAAATCACAGCAGTGAAAACGAGGTGAAAGGGTCAAGCAACAACTGCAGAATAAAACATTGAAGCGTGTCTGCACCGTGGCTCTTTGCAATATTTAAATATACTCTTCTCCATAGTTGCGACACATGAGAAACGTGTGCAGTGGAACAAATTCCCTGAGCAGGTGACCATCAAAAAGCATGATGAAGTAGAGGCAATTAGACCAACCAGCAATGAGTGACCCAGATATTTATAAAGGATAGATCTTGCAAAACTAACCTACGTTTCTTTGAGGAGGTAAGTAGGAATATAGACCAGGGTAATGCAGTTGATGTGGTCTACTTAGATTTTGCAAAGGCTTTTGATACGGTTTAATACAAGAGGTTGGAGTACAAAATAAAGAAAATTGGACTCCGTAATAATATATGCACCTGGATTGAAAACTGGTTAAAGGACAGACAACAGAGGGTTGTCATAAATGGAACTTTTTCAGGTTGGGCTAAAGTCGTGAGTGGAGTACCTCAGGGATCGGTACTGGGACCCCTGCTTTTTAACTTGTTTATTAATGACCTTGAGGTTGGGATCGAGAGCAAAGTCTCCATCTTTGCTGATGATACTAAATTGTGTAAGGTAATAGAATCAGAGAAGGATGTAATTTCTCTTCAGAAGGACTTGGAGAGACTGGAAACGTGGGCAGGTAAATGGCAGATGAGGTTTAATACAGATAAATGTAAGGTTATGCATTTGGGATGCAAGAATAAAAAGGCGAATTATAAATTAAATGGAGATATATTGGGGGAATCCTTGATGGAGAAGGATTTAGGAGTGCTTGTAGACAACAGGCTTAGCAATAGTGCCCAATGTCATGCAGTAGCTGCAAAGGCAAACAAGATCTTATCTTGCATCAAAACGGGCAATGGATGGAAGGGAAGTAAACACAATTGTGCCCCTTTACAAAGCACTTGTAAGACCACACCTTGAATATGGAGTACAATTTTGGGCACCAATCCTAAGAAAAGACATTATGGAACTAGAGAGAGTGCAGAGAAGAGCCACCAAATTAATAAAGGGGATGGACATTCTAACTTATGAGGAGAGGCTAGCTAAATTAGATTTATTTACATTAGAAAAGAGGCGTCTAAGAGGGGATATGATAACTATATACAAATATATTCGGGGACAATACAAGGAGCTTTCAAAATAACTATTCATCCCACGGGCAGTACAAAGGACTCGAGGCCATCCCTTAAGGTTGGAGGAAAGGAAATTTCACAAGCAACAAAGGAAAGGGTTCTTTACAGTAAGGGCAGTTAAAATGTGGAATTCATTACCCATGGAGACTGTGATGGCAGATACAATAGATTTGTTAAAAAAAAGTTGGACATCTTTTTAGATGGGAAAGGTATACAGGGATATACCAAATAAGTAAACATGGGAAGGATGTTGATCCAGGGATTAATCCGATTGCCAATTCTTGGAGTCAGGAAGGAATTAATTTTTCCCCTTAATGGGGTTTTTTGTTTGCCTTCCTCTGGATCAATAAGTATAGATATAGGATAAAGTATCTGTTATCTAAATTTAGCATAGGTTGAACTTGATGGACCTACGTCTTTTTTCAACCTCATCTACTATGTAACTATATGTAAGATGGCATGGTCATACCATACGCAACTGCTGTAGGTCACCAAATAATTAGCCATTCTGCTAAGCCATCATAAGACCTATTGAATCAACCTCTTCAGATAAGGAGGGGGCAACAACATACAGTATAGTAGCTTCATTTGCTGCAATGAGTGGATTTAGTAAGGCGAGGCCAATTATTACATCAATCCTGGGGACAAGGATATAGGTTATTAAAACTTTTTGGCGATGGCCCTTAGTTTCTCTGCAAAATACCTTAATTTACAAGTAATCCTGCTACCGTATTCTGTGCGTCTTCCACCTTGTGTGATGATTCAATTAAAATCTGCATAGTTGTCATGTCAAGAAATTTCAAATAATCATCTGCACTGTGCAGTGAAACTACTGGATCCTGGAGGGATGACTCAAAATAAAACCCTCCCCTCTTTGATTGATAATTGATTATGCTGTAGCTAGATGAATCTTTTCAATGTTTTATGATTTAGTAGGAAAAAAAAAAAAGTTACACATTTTCTATGATGGCTCACATTACAAAATAACAGCACAAGGGAAAAATACATTGCAAGAAAAGCCCCATTGATCTAAAATGAGGAATACAAATTTGAATTATCAATCAATCCAGGCGTGGAGAAAAATGTTATAAACTTAGGAGACAGCAAGAAATGTTAGGGGTGGAGGGAAGGAGGAAGGGGCCCACGGTTGTTCCGGCCTCTTCCTCTCCCCCCATATCTCAACTCAAAAGTCTCCACCTCCCCACTTACAGTCTTGATCGTGACATCCCTTAGAATCCAGTGTAGTACCATCTTTGTCCAGCGATGGTCATGTCAGAGCAACTAATTTTTAGGTATAGATTAAAATGGCAGAGGATGTGTGTAACCAACTCCAACCCACTGACACTTGCCTACTCTGACTCCTCAACCATTTGGAAAAAAAAAAAAAACAACACAATCGCAAAACAAACAACACCATAAATCTCACCAGAACTTTAGTTAGGCTGGCCAACCCGTACGGAGAAAAAAAAAAAAAAAAACTGTACAAACGCTGCTAAAGTCCATGCAAGTTAAAAATATACACAACAAATACCTGCTTCTTAAAGAGATCGCTGCCCTTACCCGAACAATGCAGTATGCGGCTTGTACAGACTTTGCTTTTCAGCACAGGCAGCTCTTGCGGAAGTTTAAATGTGCTTTATTTATTTTTAAGGATAACCCCTCCTAGGACCAAAGTGAACTAATTTCAGTGACATGGTGTCTCATCCAGGGAATTGATACCTATTTTGCCCAAATCTGACACCTATAAGTAATTTTTTTTTTTTTTAGACTTTGGACGGAGGGTTGATTTCCTCCGGCTTCTCCCTTGTGTGCGATGTCACTGTGTGTTCAGCAAGTGATTGTACAGCCAGAGTCACCCCGCCAAACAACTTTAGTGGTCTATTGTTGTAAAGAAAACACATTGGCAAACACATCCTCATTCAGAGGCCCCTAAGAAAGTCAACTGTCCAACTGTTGGATTGGATTGCACCTTTAAAAAGAGAACTCCCCTAACCATAGCACACAGAAAGAGAGTGACTACAACTGGATATGTGGATATAGATAGATTTTTTTTATTATTTTATTTTGCTTTGTAGCAGATACCAAGTTTCTGGGACACACAATGTGCTCTGTCAAAATGACCAAACAAAACAAAACAAAAATAAAATTAAAAAAATCACCTTCATGGGGATAAAAGTTCTTCTTCCTAAAACACTTCTTACCTCCAACATCCGCTTGTATAACAGTATTAGTTCCTTTATGCCATGAATAATAAAACGTCATTTTTAAATGTCAAATTACATTTTGAACCGCTTGCCTGCCAGAATGTCTAGTGGTATAAAGTGTTGGTGGATATCATCAGTCACATATCTCAGCCAAATAACAAGGAAACAAATGAATAAACCAATGACTAGAACATATACGCAGGCTGGATCCGCTGACCTCGGATCCGTTAACAGCTGAACTTGCAGCTCTCCAACTCAACTGAGCAAAGGATACCCAAGGATGCAAGAAAAAACAAATACGACTTTTTGCAACAAGTGTTTAATCCTAGAAAATGATATATTTAAAAACACACCAGAACAAGTGGTGCCTGCCAAGTTTTTACAATGGTTTGGATCAACTGTCACTACCAGCTGACATTTAAAACTCCAAGAATTCGATAGGAAAAAAAAAAAAAAAAACACATCTGTCTTATCTATGCAGTAAGAAACAGAAATAGCGAATATTTAGTCTCTTGTAACCGTATAACAGGAACAACGTTGCATATATTGTCCAGATGGTGAGCTTGCTGGAAACATTGTAATCCATAAAAAGGAAGCAATGTGCTGAAACATTTGTTCCCCTTTCTTATTTCCTTGGATTTAATTACGACCTGCAAGGCTCACATTATTGAAGGATTTTTATTACATTATCAGAAGCGTGTCACTTTGAGAGACTAAAAAAGAAACATGGCGGCACAAAGCACAATAATAGCGAGGGCAAGTGTGCAAAAACGCCAATAAAGTATATATTTAGCACGTTGCAAAAAGTAGCGAAAGGGGTCAACTTTTTAGTTAGTTTTTAGTTAGTTTCCATGTGGCATGGAGCACGCCAACGGAACATCTATTGGTGGGGAATTTCAAGAGTACTGACCTTATCTCAAACCACTTGTGGGCTGTACTGATGAATATTAATTTCAGAAGCCTACGTTAAAGGTTTATTGTTGTGGTTCCAAGACGCTGTCCTTTGGGAGGCTGAGAGAATAAACAACTGTTGATAAAACTATCCAAAGGATTTATTAGACAGATCAATGTCGATCTATCTTTAATAAATCCTTTGGATAGTTTTATCAAGACCACTTGAGTGCAGACTTGTTTACTCTTCTGGATTGTAGGTGGGATCCACTACGGAGCGGGACCACCTTTGATGACCACAAGCGGCAAATGTATGTTTTTGCGAGTGCACCAGCCAACTGTATTACTGGAAGTCTGAGATGGGTTTCAGTGGTCGACGATTCTTCTGCGACTCAGCTTCCCGACCCCATTAGGCGCCAAAATCGTTAACACATTTTACCTACTAGGCCACTTACATTCCTATTCACTAATCAGAATCATATAGTCCAGGGGTGCGCCATATAGTCCAGCAGCTATAGACGGCCCGCGCTCTCCCCAAAGACGTTCAAATTAAATGCCGGGGGCCGCGCAAGGCCCCTTTAACACACTTACCTTCCAGCGACGCATCGTCATGGCAACCTGGCACCATATTACGCCACTTTACCACGGCAACATGATGTTACATGACCTCGCGCGTCATTTGATGCCAGTGTTGAGCGGGGGGGAGGGGGGTGCTGTGAGCCGCAGAGGAGAACAGGCGGGGGTGCGCACGGGGAAACGTTTGCACACCCCGATATAGTCTAAACCCTGAGCCAAAATAGAAAGAATTTCTTATATGTTTATAAATCATGACGTATATTTTTTAGTCCAACAAAAATAAAAATAAACCAGTATTCACCATGAGGAGTTCTTGAAGTACTGGACACTGGACTGTGTTTCATCTTTTCTATGCATCTTTGAAGGCCATTTTCAGCCGAGAAAGTGGAATTGCACAGAGATAAAACTTTTTTTAAAAAAACTGTACTGCGTGTGGCCTGCCATACTTTAATGTTAATACCCTTCAAAGACTCAAATGGGAAAACGCAGACAATGCCAATGGTTATTCACCTGAACGCTGAACTAGGAGATCTCCCAGGACAGGACTGTATCTGTCTCACTGCGCTGGCAATATGGGTCAACGAATAAACAGAACCTAATTGGCCAGACTGCAGTGGTACTGCACAGAGGCACCTCTAGATAGGGAAGATTGAGCATGGCTGAAGCTGGGGCTCAGTGAGTAAAGGCACCGACTATGAAGACAATAAAACAGAGGGTAAGGAGAACTTTGTTCAGATCTCAGTGACCTTGGGCAAGTCGCTTTGTCTGTGCCAGGCACCAAAATTAGATTGTAAATTCTATGTACATCGCTGCATCCACTGTCAGGTTAGAAAGAACATTTTTCTTAATTATTAGGAGGGACTGGATTATGGACTGAGTAGCAAATCTGAATGACTGTACTGTTAACCATTTTACTTTTTAAAGTGTCAATGGCCCCACCAAAAGCAAAAGGGTTAATACACAATCAGGTGGTGCTAGCTATTGCAAACAAATGTGGTTGTGGTGGGTATGGACCGGGCTAACCAATAATGCACCACCACATATACAATGGGAAACCGTTAATCAACGAAGCAACCAGCACTTCATTTTGATTGGTTTTGGAGACGTACTAATCGAAACTTCTGCACAAAAATACATTTTATTTGAAATAATTTGCCAACAATCACGCATTTTCAAAAACAAGTGATGATACAAATCTTTAAGTCAGCCCCCAAGTGATGGACTGTGGGCGGCTGCTTGTTTCTATGCAAACCCTCAGCTTCTGGGTATCTTTTTCAGAAGGAATTCTCAAAAACACATCCTGCTCCCAGGAGCAACAAACGAAAAACCATTCAACCCGTATCTCATCAGCAGGCTGCTTTGTGTACCTAAATGCTTGATGTGATCAATAGGAACAGTGAAAACGTCTACTTTGTTGGCTCTTATTGCCCAATTATATTTAAAAAGAGTGATGTAAATCAGAATTTCTTTACTTGGAGATCTCCATCACATCAAACTCTTGGAAGTGCCTGTCTAAAATATAGAAGTAAAAACAAAAAAACAAAAAAAACACTAAGAACAGGAAAACATGCAGAAGTGTACAGCTTTATTATAAAATGGATGGATGTAATGCCTACAATACCCTTTAAACCATAATGCTGTAAAAGTTTAGCAAATACAACAATACAAGATTCCACAGACAGGAAGGTTTCAGAAGTAACCAACGACCACGGGGATGTTAACGACTCATGCTCTATTCTGCAGCAAAGACGGTCAGGTCGGAACAATAAAGGCAATTTTACATTTTACTTAAGTACAGCAAGGCCACGCTTCTCGGTGCCACGCTTCTCAGTGCCACGCTTCTCGGCGATCCGCCGATACAGAGAAGGGGCCGCCATGTCTGTGCATGCACAAAACGGAGATGTCCGAGGTCGCGCATGCGCAGAACGGGGTGGTTGCCGAGGGGTGCGCACGCGCAGAAGGGGTAATTGCCAGTATGCGCATGCGCACACGCCGAAAATCACCACTTCTGCTTCCCGGCGATTTTTGCATTGCGGTGGGCCCTTAGAATGGAACCCGCCCGGGGCCCTCCTGTATGTTGTAGCATTTTGCACCTAGAGAATACAAACTGAGAAACTAGGCATTGCTATCAGGGTAATACATTACTTGCAGGGGTTCTCAACTCCAGTTCTTAAGAACCAACAACAGGTCATGTTCTACGGATATCCCTGCTTCAGCACAGGTGGTTCAATTGAAGACAGTCTCTGAGCCATGTGTGCTGAAGCTGGAATTTATTTTTATTTTTTATAATAAGCATTAAGGAAGATAATCTACAATGTTGTACACGTATATGCATGCTTTTCTGCTACATGCACTTAATACTGCACATTTTTTTTGTATATGAAGACTGGTGTATATATATTGTTTTATCAAGGGTTCTCAAATCCAGTCCTCAAGGGCCACCAACAGGTCAGGTTTTAAGGATATCCCTGCTTCAGCTTTGATTGAGCAACCTGTGCTCAAGCTGGGATATCCTGAAAACCTGACCTGTTTGGGGCACTTGAAGACAGGAGTTCAGCACCACTGCAGTAGAATATCTGTTGAATGTTTTTTATGAACTCAATTGTTGCTTGTGTTGAGCAGGAGAAAGAATTAGAATGATAAATAAGAGAAAGAACTGGGGCAGATTTGACATCAGTATGACAAGTTCACACGAAAAGATGTTAGGCGTGTATTTATATTGAAAGTGTTCTGCCGTGCAGAAAAGGGATATGAAATACAGTGGGTTGAAGCAAGAGATACCACATCTACCACAGGAAAAACATTTAGTGCAAATATCCTCAAAGACGCTAGCAGGAAGCCGCAGAACTGGCATTACAGAAATAGTCTTGTTCATGCTGGAAATACAAGATTTGATATAGCTGCCAGACTTACCTGCCTGCCATTTCCTTACCCTTTGTTTCCCTACTGTCTCAGAGGGAAAGAAATTCATGTAAGGCACGGCTACTTCATATCAAACCTCTTCTATTTCACAAGTGAGCAATGACTTTCACATGGGACTCGCGTAAACATCACGCTGCTAAATAGTTTTCATACCAGTTGTTTTAATGCTTCCCTTTTCAGCATCTGTTTCTAGTTTCGTCTATAATTACCCATTTATTTTCAAAACCACAAGCTGACCCCTGTATAAATGTACTTGATCTGGGCATCATTCATGTAATGTTTTTTAAGGGAAATTCATTTTTTTTCTCAAAACATCCATATCAAGTCATTGGCTCAGGCATTTCTTCACACCACACCAAAATGCTCATTTTACAGGTCCATACAGTCTCCCCACTTCTATAACCCCTTGCTCTCCATTAGCCTCATTTTTTTGATCACACAGCCCCTTAAAGGTTGTAACTCTAAAGCAACTAAATGTATTTAAAAAAATTGCATTAACTGTAAAACTACCCCTATTTTTATGCAATACAGCTGAACCCCCTTATAACGCTGTGCTTGGGGTTCAAAGAATGACATTGCGTTATAAGCGGATCGCAATATATATAATGTACAATTAAATGCATTGTACAATAAAGTATTTAAGATACCAATAAATTGTGTTGTGAAGTATTCATAAATATGAAAATTGGGAGCCACGCTTGCATCGCGTTAGAAGCGGATACGCGTTGTAACGGATCGCATTAGAACGGGGTTGAGCTGTATTTTGAAAAATTAAGGGACCCGCCCATATTAATTTAAAACCAAATAACTATGTTCTCTGCAAGCTACAATACAGTAATTGTAGGGTATCCACCTTAAAATTCCCACGACTGACCTCAATGTCTTTTAGTCCTTCTACTCTTTGAAAGGCATATCCATTGAGGGCTTGAATTTCATATTGATTCTCACTTTTCATTGTGTGAGGTAATGGAAATAGATATTGCACACACCGTTTAAAGATTTCCTTGCTGTGTGTCTTTCCCCCATTCACCCAAGCAGAGAAAGTACTGCCACAAAAAAAAAAAATAGAATGAAAGGAAATAAGACGAAGATGGAGGAAACCGCAAAAGCCCCATCCCCATGAGCCCTGCTCAAGATTTTCCCAGGTCCTTTAAGTTTACCACAGCATTAAGCTGGGCAAGGCTTCCAAAAAAATTCAACTGATCGACAGTCCACACTTTTCGCTTAAAAACACACTCCTCCTTCCTTGCGAGTAGGTATTTGAAAGACATGGGGAGAAGCAGGCCCATGGCATGAGGAAAGTATTTTTTGGAAGACTGTCAGTCCCTGTGAGGTCTCCTTGGTCCCTGATGTGCACCGTCTTAACACCGCAGCTATAAACATTTGAAAGAACAGAGACACTGTTCTGAAGCATTAACAGGGCTCAGAGGATTGGCAGAGCATACTTTTTCTAGCACATTTCCATGAATCCAACATCAAAGTAGAACTGAATATATAAAGAGTGGTTATTCAAACAAAACTGCAGCTTTTGTTGCACCAGTTTGGCCCATTGTAGTTTCAAAAGTGCACTCATGTTGGGCATTAATCTAACCCTTGTTAGAAACAAGGTAGTAAACTTTCTACACAATGGACAGATTATTTATATGGTGCCAATGAGTGAGTAGCATCATCCACAGTAAATTAACTAAATGTTATATCGTGCTGATACAAGTAGGACGTACCCGATTTAGCCGCTGCTCAGAGTAGCTTTTAATTGAAAGGGTTAAAAGGGAAACCTACAGACAAAAAAAAAGGTATTTTGGGCTTTGATGGTATGACCGAGTTACAATGATATGGGTCACTAAGGAGCAAGCGTTTAGGAGGATATATTGGAAGATATATTTTGGAGACAGCTTAGAGGATAATAAAAGTTGATAGTCCACCAAGAGCGGAGGTTTACATGTTCAGATAAATCAATGTACTCCAAAAAGGACGTTTGTGCCGTTATCGGACGAAAAACTCCCATTGAAGTCAGTGGGATTTTTCAACCAGTAACGGCTGCTTTGGACTATATTGAATTACTCCCCAAACAATGTTCAGCCCAACTCTGGAGCTGCTTAGACGTTTATAGATTTTTAAAACACAGATCTTGAACCAATATATTTTGCATTCAAATCTTAAAGCTACGGATTCTCACCTCATACAAACATTATCCTTTCTTGAATGTATTGTACAGGAAAATCCTAGTTTTCAAGTAAATATAGAAGCATCATTCTTCTGACAGAATTAAAAACCTTGGTATTTAACTTACAAATGTCATTATCTTTTTGTTTCGTTTTTTTTTATTATTATTTTTAGATAACACAAACCTGGCAAATATTTATTTGCAAACCAAGCACTATATTGGCTGACTTGGCTTATCCCCTAATATTGGGGAATATTGGGGGATATAACTCACTCAAATCAGAGCTTGACATGTCAAGACTAAGCTTTCCTTCAAATCAATATTCTTTAATTGATGGTCCTTCCGGAGATGTTTGGAGTAGATTATTTTACCAGATGGAATATAGATTTTCCAGATCTCAAACTGAAGAATTCGTTTTAGGATATACTTCAGTTAGAAAACACTATTTCTGAAGTTAAGGGACGCAGTACAAGCTTGTGCATCAAGACCACATCAAACTCCATCTTTCGAAATCTAGGTCAGATGTCAAAAAGACTGAACTAATGTCAGCAACGAAAAATACTGACAATACAACATGTTAGTTTGTGCAGAGCCACAAGGTAGTCGTATAAAACATTACAATACTTCAATGGTATTTTTCATTATATGCTTCTGTTAAAATTAAACAGCTATGCTTTTTAGATATTTACAAGGGAATTTCTTTTTTTACCGACCATAACTTATATAATGTGTGGATGAAACCTATTCCAGCTTCATACTGCAAAGCCAGTATAACCAGCCTCATACTGATGAGACCCAAAAGGTCAAAACCGCTGTGAGTAGGTTCACCGACTCTGCACTTCTTTAACCCAGGCTGTGCTGAAAAGCTGTGCAATGCGGTAGGCATTGGCTTATAAGGCTCCATGTTAAAATCGGTCTAGGACGTTTGCCGCAACCAAAACACCACCGGCGTTCAGCCGCCACCAGGACAAGCAGCTACAGGGCAGCTCGCCACTTGACATTTTGCCGCGCCTGACAAGCCAGCTCTAATAAGCACATGTTTAAATGTCCCAAGCGGCACCGCTACACTGCCTAGACCTCCCGCTCCGACGCGCCATCTTTAAATGTCCACACTTTCATCCATGGAATACAATTTTACACAGCAATGGACTAAGGTAGCCAGAAAAGGAAAATTCTCTGGCAAATAGAATCTCTACGTAAAGTTTCTGTGGTGGAAATTTGCAAATACCTTTTTAAATGACAGAGTTTCGTAATTGCATTGCTCGGGGAAGCATGGAGTTAAAACGAATAAATGATACACACCCAACAACCACAATTAGAAAGGTAAACCGAGGTTTACCCCAGAAGCAGCATAATTGGTTGGTGAGCACACAGAAGGCGTAGGATTAGCACAGAGTAGATATCATTTCTTTAAACTGCTTCAGTATGAGCCATAAAGATGAACAATGAAAAGCACTCGAGCACAGAAAAACTTAACGGATTTTGATAACCGCGGAAAGCCACCCACTGCATTCATTATTCCTGCTGCAATGTATTTCCGTTCCTAAACAGACTCCATTAAAAACAGTGCTACAGAATACAAGAAATACATTGTATTGGCATTCCTTTCCGTTAAATGCTTCATCTAATGGTCATTTATCTGTTTTATTTACAACACATTTCCTAGGAACAATGTGTGTAATGGGTTAATAAACAGGCGACTGGTACTTTTATTCAAAAATAGATGGGTTTCATTTCCTTTAGCTGCTGTACCTTTTAGAGCTGTATGTTATGCAGACAAAATGACCCCCATGCCTTTTTCTTTATTGGCCTTTAGGCAGAAACTTGGTGGGTCATGGGTAAAGGAAAACATTATTTTTGAGGGACTCGAAAGAGTAAAGGACCACTTAGATAGAGCCATCTGAAAGAAAAGCTCCCAATTCTAAGGCTGAGTCCATAGAGACTTCAGCCGTGCGGAGGCGCGCGGAGGCTGAGGGAAAGCGGGTTCTTTCCCTGGCCTTAGAGCGCGTGCCGTCCGGGGGCGTGGGGGGGGGGGGGGGGGGGCTGTGACATCACAGAGCTGGTTCGCCCTCATTGGGCGAACCACTCACGTGACCGGCCCTGCGCTCCGGCGAGCTCAGAAACTAAAGATTTATTAAGACACACGCTTCCACAAGCGTGCGGAAGCGTGTGCGAGCCCCTGCTAAAGCCGCTCATTGAGGCTGCAGGGGCTCACTGCCGAGCAGCAGCGCGCCTCAGCACGGGTCAGCTGACCATGCCCGAGGCCTAAGAAGAACCCACGGAGAGCTTAATGTTTACTTTAATCATGGTCATATTTTGCAGGAAGTCCTTTACAATTTGTTTGTGGGATAGCACATTTACAGACACCAGCATCACTTAGCAAGGTTCATTGTGGGTTCAATGCAGTGGAACCTTTAAGATTGGTCTAAAAGCTTTCCAGATTCAGCACAAAGGAATAGATCAAAATCTCATCAAAACAAGGAGTGCAACCAAGTCAGAGTAAAAAGGTTTTAAAACAATAGTATAGCAAGTTTAAAACAGTTCTAGTAGAATAGCTTGTGTACTATATGCACTCAATCGAGTAGTAGAAAACAGGCTTTTCAATTTTGCCCCCAGCATGTAGGATAAAGGCCAAATATAGTGCAGCGTATTTAATATCAGAATCTTTAGGTGGCAAATTATTGCACTTGCAAATGTGTGTGGGGGAAAAAAAACAACACATGAAGTAGTAAGAACCTCTCGGACGCCGTCAATTGGCATCGACATTCCCTTTTTTCATCTCACAGCTGCGCCTTCTACGTCACTTCCAGGGGATGGAGCTTAATCACAGACAGGACTCAGTCCTCTGAATGGTACTTCTAACACCAGAGATGGACCAATCAATATAACTACTAAGATTTGTGATTCTAATCTCTTTATGATTGAATGTTTGTTGAAACTTTGTCTGAGCAGAGCCGACCTGCATCTAAGGGCCGCAGAGAACAAACAAGAGTGGAAGACCCCATTAGTGCATACGCTGCCCTGCAAGAAAGTTGACACCAGAAGGTACTAAAGATGCTGTCAAAATATTTACAGCCCAATGTTTCAACAAATCTTCAAATCATTAGGAGATCCAAATTAACACATTTTAGTAGCCATTGACTCTAGAGCCGGGGTGGCCAACTCCAGTTCTCAAGGGCCACCAACTGGTCAGATTTTAAGGATATCCCTGGTACAGCACAGGTGGATCAGTCGCGAATGAGATTAATGAGCCACCTGCGCTGAAGCAGAGATATCCTTAAAACCTGACCTGTTGGTGGCTCTTGAGGACTGGGGTTGGACAATCCTGCTCCAGTGGGTGACTAAGGGGACCAGAAAAAGGACTGAGCTGCAGAGACCGGGTTGGGGGGGGCTGGGAGCTGCAGAGACATTGCCGCCCCCCCCCCCCCCCGACCCGTTTTGGCCACACCCCCCACACGCAAAAATGCTCCCTATGGACCACAAGCCGCCTGAAGTGCCTCTCCATGCGCCGCCGCAGTGCAGCCGAATATCAGCAGCGCCCCAGAGGTTCAGCCATACTCCTGGGTGTTTTTCTTCACTCACATTTGCAAGTGCAGGAAGCCACAGACTTGAAAAGCAGGATCGAGAAAGAGAATATAAGACGAAATTCTTCAGTCGTGCAATTATTAAATTATTCTTTAGCTCACATATTGGAAAGCCTTATGATTAAAGTTAAATATTTATATATTTATACATGTCTTCTACTTTGGCAGAATTACTCAAATTAACTAAATTCCTTACTACACGGTACAACAGTGATGCATGTTATATTTATAGGTTGGAAAAGGTAATACAGTGGCTGATTTTGAACACACAAGCTTATTGGTTACACACTGCACTGTTTGAACCTGGACTTCCTCTCTGAGCCTTAGCTTACACTCCCCACCCTGTAATTGGGTAAGACTTGTTCTGCTCTGCCCATTTCTCTTGGAAATAGCGCACATGAAATGTACTACAAAGGATTAAACACTTACAGTGGCTGCATGAAAGATTTGGATACCAAACTGTAAAACATTTTCCTATTGATGGGTGCCATATAAGCTATTCATAATTCAACATCCCTACACTGCACTGGTTTTGCAAAGGCACTATGACTTTATTTTATAACTGCATGGGAACATGCGCCCCGATACGCCGCCACACGAACACATTTAAAAAGTCCCTTGGAAGATACAAATGTCTGGCAAGGTGTGCGTCACCCGAAGAATCAGGTAGAAAGAAGCATCTCAGAAACAGTTAGGCTAAGGCCCTGTGGGCGCGAGACGCGGCAGCTGCACGACCTGGTGGACTCCCGGCAACGCGCGATGGAGAGCCGTGGCTGGTTTGTTTTCATTGGCTGAACAGCCGCCGTGACCAATGCTCGGCCGTCGCGCCAAAATTCTTGTCTTTTGGCCAAGGGGACCTAGTTTTACAGACAAGCCCTCGCATGGCTAATTAACCTCCATCTTTCCAAAGTACGCAAGCCAATTGGATAATGCAGAATGATTGACAGTACAAAGCAAAGCATGGTCCATATTATTTAGAAAGCGCTAAAAGAGCATTAAAAGCATAGGAAACATAAGCCCAACAAGCCTAAGTGTACAAATTCACACAATAATAACCAATGTTGTCTCCGGGGCTATTTCGCAAGATTACCCTTTGTATTATAAATATGCTCCGAGAATCTTGATCAAAGTCTATTCTTTTCTTTTTGTTTATCCTCTATGGGCTACTGAAATATAGAACAGTGGCATTGTATTCATTTCAACCCAATATTAAACATGGAGAGTATCAAAACAATGTGTTTTGTGGTATTTCTCACCAAGCACAGTGTGCGTGGTTGTCGTGAACAACACAACCTATCCAGCGCCAAGCATATCAATAAAATCTATATGCATCAAAAGTGTACGGGGAGAACAGGGATTATAATTAGGATTCTTAATCTAAAGAGCTTCATAAAATGTCACTTTTTCACTGCCAGATTATAATCATTCAGGAGGACACGCAGAGTGGTAAATGTCAACATTTAGACAGGAGAACAGTGGGCTGGGTGGGTTTTAATGTGACTGCAGCAGACAGCTCATCATTTTGTCTCATCTGAACCATTTCAATGATATTTATAGAATAGACCATTTCAAAATGACAATTTTAAATGCCTTATGTTTAAAGAACAAGCATTAAAAAAAAAAGAGGCAGATCCTCCCCTGTATGTTTGCTTTTTTATTCCCCCTCAGATTTATTCATTCATAATACTGTGCAATAAATACTGTGTATTCCACACCTAGATTTTTCAAACTGTATTTTGTGCCCAAAAAATTAGCCAAAAACCTACATTTAATATGGCTACCAGTCTCTCACATAAGGGGTAAATTCAAAGCCAATGGGGCCGGGTTCAGACGAAAACCGAGTTGACATCAATGAACCTCATCTGGGAAGATGTCTCTATTTGGTAAGAGCCTTTGTTTTCTTCATACTCAACTCTGCCTGGTGGAGTGGGGACAGCCAAAACAGCAGGAGTTGCCATGTCAACACTACTGCAGACGTTGGGCCTTTTAAAAAGGAAACACACACACACACACACACACACACAATAGGGAAACTGTACCTTTAAAAAGTCCAGTCACAAACCAATAAAAGTCTGTCCTGTGTATTCATATTTTACATTTTGAAGTGGAAACGCTAAAACTCCAGGGTAAAGTTAGGATACAGATAGCCAGTAGCCAAGCTCACCAAAAACAGGAGATCAAGTAATTGCAAAAACAGTAATTTAATGACTTGAGCATCATCCAAGCGTCCAACGTTTCAGTGCAAAGCCCCTTCATCAGAAACAAAAACATCGAATGCCTCTTTAATCATTAAATTACTTTTTTTTGCAATTACGTAATCTCCTGTATTGGTGCGTTTTGTGCCTGCCACTCGTTTCCTGACCAGATTATTTTTATCACGCCCAGAATTACCACGTATTATCCTTAGACCCCCTGCTAGCGGCTTCCCAAATTGCCGGCTCTGAGACTCCTCTTTGTGTAGTCTTGATAGCAACGGTGTCTTTATGTTCGTGTTCCCACTATTCGCAGAGGGCTTACATTGTATGGGGCTGGAGAACAAGGAATGGAGACACCAGTTAAGAGCTTGTTTGTGTTCTGTACAATTCGCTGGCACCAACAACTTCTCCCCTATGTTGTGAATCTTCCCACACTGCAACATGATCAGTGAAGAAATACCACAGCAGGTGCTGCAATAAGAAACAAAAATACCATGGAAGAAGCCATCTTATTAGCAGCCCATGGAAAACATGCCATTTTTTTTTACTGACTGGCTCAAGTCAAAAACTATTTAATTTTAGGACACATTTTTAATAACACCTGAGAGAATTAAATGTTTTTTGTTTCTTAACCGAACTAAAACTTAAATATACCTTTAAAAAAAATAGTATTGTCGATTTAATTATGTTACAAAAGAATGGAGGTGTTGAAAAAGCGCACAAGCTAATAACAGGTAACAAATAAACCAATACTGATTACACACAAATTATATAATTGTGCAACAAGAACTCATAATATGAGCCAAGGCGAAACTGACCCAACCAAATCAGAGTAACCCAAGTGATTCAGAACTGCGCTAAGCAACACTGTGTATAAATAAGTGATGTGAATAAATTAAATTAGGTGTAAGGTGAAATAGAACATTCTCGACCTTCAAAGGGAAAACAGGTGTGAAGAAACATACAAACCGGCGCCTTAGAGACAAAGTCCAAATAGACTGATGAATATAACAGCGTGGAATCCTTGTAGGGAGAACCAGCTTGGAACTTCCATAGATGGCACCACGTGCATGTAAAATCAAGCATCAGATTTAATTATGTTGGTACTATTGTCCCTCACCCATCCCTTTTTCTTTTTGAACCCACACTGAATATAACTGAAAAAAAATTTTTTTGACATTTTTGTTTTACAGAACATGAACAGCTCGTCTGCCATTGTTCCTCACTCACAGCTCCCAAGAAAACACTAATCTCTTATTCACCCCCCCCACACACACACACACAAGAGTTAAACCTGCAAAACCAACCTGACAGAGTTAAAAATGCCCCAGAATATTTACCAAATGCTCTAACTCAGGGGTTCTCAACGCCAATCCTCAAGACGACCTCCCCCCCCCGAAACAGGTCAAGTTTTCAGGCTATCCCTGCTTCAGCACAGGTGGCTGAAACTGTGGCTTAGTCCAGTGGTGCACAAACTGCCCCCCCCCCCCCAAGACTTTTCGGGGGAAGGGGGGGGGCATGCGCAGAAAGCACAAGGCCTCTGTAAACTTACTTAGCAGGCTCTGGTCACGGGTCTGACAACGCGGTGTCAAATGACGCCCGTTGCCATGGAGACGTGACGTCAAATAACGCTGTGGGTCACATGACCCCACAGCATCATTTGACGTGAGGGGGGCGAAACCAAGGGAGCAGGGGGGGGGGGGGGTAAGGCGGGGGCGCACAGGGAGTCTGTGCACTGCTGGATTAGTCAAAGACTGAGCCACCTGTGCCGAAGCAGGGATATCCTGAAAACCTGAAATGTTGGGGTGTTTGGGGGGGAGGGGGTCTTGAGGATTGAAGTTGAAAACCCTTGCTCTAAATGCATTTAAGGATAATCAGCATGGCAACTATACTACCATGAACATTATGTTCTGTGAGTAAAAGTCTTATGGGTTAAAAATCACATATACAGTTGGGCCCGCTCATACAGCAGGTTCCGTTCCAGGTCGCTGCTGTAAAGTGGAAATCACCGTAAAGTGGGGCCCAACTGTACTGTATTGTACCTTTGAAAACAGAGATGCGGAGCTGTAAACAGACTGTTTCGCTGACAAATGGCATCCGACAAGGAGTTGTGCACGCACTAAAACTGTTGCTTAGTGACAGACGGATACTCAGCTGCTGAGCGCGTCATGACGAAAATCGACGGATAAACCGCACAAGCGCCGAACCTAATGAATATGGGTATACATTATAAAACACTGTATGAACATAACGCTGTAAAGCGGGGCCCTAATGTACACATACATATACATATACATACATACACATACATATACATACATACATACATACATATATATATATACACACACACACACACACACACACACACACACACATATATACATATACACATATATACATATACATATACATACAGACACACACCATGGAGGGGAAGAGGCAGCTTTGCACAGTGTAATTCCTGTGCATGGCACAAGATCTTGTTATTAAACAGCACGCTTAATTTGGCAAACTGGACTCCGTACAGCACTTCTTTTTTTTCTGGTCTTATGGCAATCTGTCCTCAGCCCAGCTGGATTGTTTTCAGGCCGAACACCTGAGCCAACCTGATACAAATTCTGATCTTAAAGAGGCAATCTCTCCTAGGACCATATTTAATATGCATATTTAATAGGTTACATCAGTGATTCCCAACCAGGGTTCTGTGGAACCCTGGGGCCTCTTGAAGCAGTCTCAGGGGTTCCTCCTGTGGACCATTCTACATATGCCCTCTTTGGTTCTATTTAGAAAATTACTACGTCGTCGTCAGTAGCCAAGTGGCTAAAAGTGGAAGACCATAAAGCATATGATTGAAAATAGAATCGGCCTATTGAAAGTTGACAGCTTAATTTTGTCGGCTACCATAACGCCTTCGCTGTCAGAAAGGCCTACAAAGCAATTCAAAGCAATGCCAGTTAAAGGACTCTGGAATTAGTCTGATCCAAAGACAGTAACTGAGCCACTGGGTGTTCACGTGGAGCAAAGTCATGAGCCGCCATCATAAAAGTGATTCACAGAAAATGTGCAATGGGCTTTTTCTTCTCCTTCGGAGTAACCACAGAACTCAAACGCAAATACAACAGTTTATTATGAGTGTAATAATTAACTCATAATTAACATTTTTCAAATAGCAAGAGTGTGTATCTTTATTGCAATCCGGAAAATTACGATTTGTAATGTTGATCACAAACAAACATGGGTTATCACTCACAAATGCCTAAGACTTGAGTAATATCTGCTTAACCCCTAAAGAAAGAGAGTGAAAAAAAAAAAAAATGAGTATTTGTCAAACACAATACTAGGCAGTTAATGTTGGTAGTAAGTGCCCATACCTGGTACTATTTAACTTGAAATAAGGTCCAACAATTGTCAGGATGTTATTGTAATGTTTGACATTTGTCACTAACCCTGTTTTCAATGTTGAAGCATATCATGACTGTGGAGTCACCACAACTTTTACGTTTGGTAGGATACAGTGGCAGCACTGCAGTATATTGCAAACACATCATTGATGTGCATACCAAGCAATCTCTTTGTTATTATGTTTGCTTATATTTAATGTTTGCAGAATAATGACAACGTTCCTGTTTATTATAAGCCAATAAAATGTCTTAAGTCCAGTGTGGTGGCATCTATGTTTTTTGGGGGATTGCTTTATTTACTTCATAGCTGTATTTATCTGCTCTCTTACTGTGTTATATTTGAAGAGGTGTTGGAATATTTCCGATCTTGTTTTAACAGTATTACAGGCGGCCTCGTCCCTTGAGGCATTATAATAAACTTATTGCCAACCTGAGGCCCCATATCGCTCCACATTTATTTGACAAATACTCATGTTTTTTTTGTATTGTGCTGTGCAAATACAACAGTCGCACATAGGTCTACTCTGACATGTGCTAAATGTATTCAGGTAATTGGCAAAAAGACAGATCTTGCTCACCGGGCTCCTTTAGCACTGAACAGGATAAAGCAACCTTAAAATCCGCTACAAAGTCTTTCCCCGCTCTAGTGGCTTCACCCATCAGAGCGTCAACAGCAATCCAAATGCAGCAGATAGTTCATTTGAATTCACGTATTAGAAACATTAGTGATGATTTAAAGCAGAGCTGTCAACTGATTGCCTGCAGGCCGGATGCGGCCCCCATGCGGATTTAATCCGGCCCCCGACATAGTCAATGAGTCAAAGCAAGCAAGAGAGAAAATCAATGGGAAATGTGTACAATACAGAGATGGGAGGCAACGAAGGATGGGGGAAAAAAACCGGGAGAGGGCACGTGAAGGGTGGACGACAGACAAACAGTATTGCTATTCACTAGCTCACACTGTACGGCACATGAACAAGCAGCACCCAATAACATGACTAGTAAACAGTTTAGCAACTCACTTCTTGGAAGGAGAGACCCAATTGTATCCAGATTATGAAATGCATTCAATGCGAGTCTGCAGCTGTAATTATAGATGATATCCAATAAAACCATGGATCCCCATTCTCCTAATAGAAGACTTTTTAAATTGTTAAACATGTAAATCAGAATCTGCCATTTTATTTTTTGTAATTGCACCATGGTCATTTTCAAGGGTGCGGATGCGGAGCATGAAATGAGATTACAGCTTTCCATAGCTCCTTAGTTTAAAATGTGACTGAAAACATAACTGTTTAAGGCTGCAATCTTTTAAACAGCACTCACTGCAACCAAGTTCTGTTACCGGCATAATGCAATTCAGGAAATCTCACTGAGCAGAAATATGGCAATCTTGGCAAAGAAGATAAAATGAAAGATAAAATTGGAACTTGGGTGCGTTCATTCAGTTTGTGTGTGGTGTGGGTGTGTTGTGTGTGTGTTTGGTGTGTGTGTGTGTGTGTGTGTGTGTGTGTGTGTGTGTGTGTGTGTGTGTACACACACACACACACAAGAATCAGTAATGTATTATTCACAAAGATTAGAAGTTCAAACTTGGGTTACGCTCTTGTTTTCTCTATGAAAAGATCGGTATCTTCACACTTCTAGCCTTTATGCACAGAATAACGTCAAAGTACTGTACCAGGAAAAGCTTTCATCCCAAGCAAAAAAAAATTAAAAAAAATATGTACATAACAAATGCATTAAATGAATTACGAAAGTATCAAAAAGGTGACTTGGACATTACAGATAATCCAGATGTATCTAAAAACACAACTGGAATGCAAATTACTGTCAAAAGCACCAAGTCTTAATGAACAAAGCATGAGGAAGGATGAATTACTCTATTTAATGGCAATGGGTTTTGTAATGCACAACAACAATATATTTGTAAATGCCTGCCATTAAAAAGGTGCAGGCCTAATCAGATATATTTATGGAGCTTGTATAAAGAGAAAGCACCAACGATGTAGTGTCATTTAAACATTTGCTTCATACTTTAAAACAGATGTTTAATAGCTTTCGAAGTTTTGGCTATAAAGTCTGGCTCTGAGCAGCACAAACACAAACCACTGCTAGAATATAAAACAAATACTGACTCAATGCATGAGCATTTTGCTAGTCGCTAAGCTAATCATTTAAAATACATATTTTATTTTTATTATTGAAAAAGTGGAACGGCACCTTATTTATTTTATAATAATGTTTTACCAGGAAGTAATACATCGAGTTACCTCTCGTTTTCAAGTATGTCCTGGGCACAGAGTTATGATGACCGATACATGGTTAGTAATACATTCTTAGAGCATAGAATAACAGAGACAGTTATGCTCAATAAAGACCTTACAAACAAAATGTCATGTTTTGTTGTGCAATATCCTATATTTCATCTTCCGAACCCCAAAATATTAGGATTATTGGAATATATACTTTAGTACCACCTAAAGAAAATGGAACAGATGTGAGAGCACGTCACCTGTGATGAGCATCGCTCTCAGATACTGTATAGATGGATGCACTTCTAATACAAGATCATCACGTGATTGTCCTCCAATTGTTTAATATTACCACTTGCAGTGTGTGTGTGTGTGTGTGTGTGTGTGTGTGTGTGTGTGTGTGTGTGTGTGTGTGTGTGTGTGTGTGTACATTTCTTAGGTAGGTCTGCAACCCTGCCTTTCACCATTAATCACCCAGCATACACTGTTTCCACTGCAGCAAGAGATTCTGGGAAATGACATGCAAAAAAAAACCCACACAAAATGGAAATCTAAAATAAATTAAGCACAAAATAAAATTTAGAATAGGATAATACTCAAATCAGAAACAAGTGTTACTTACAGAATACACCTTCTTAAAGCATTTATTGCAGAGGTCAGTAACATTTTCAATGCACGAAAACAGCCTTTTTACCACAGAAATCTGATTTCATAGGTCATTATTTACCTATTAGAAGCCATGAAATAACACCTCTACAAGAGGCCAATGACAGACACTACACTATGCCAAAAGGCTGATAGAGGGAACTCTCCAGGACAGAAACACCACTGATGCCAATTGCTGTAAAGTCTGAAGAATATCTACAATACAAATGTGAGCAATGTTTACATCTCAGATTGGAACGCCTTGCTTACGCTATTCAGTGCCACAAATATAAAAAGGAGGATTCAAAAGCACCACCAAGTCACTTCATCAATATGAACAGACACTTCGAATGGCATTGTTCATCTCTAAACACAGCCTACTGTATTCCTCACTTCTGTTGTACTGGGAGATACAAATGAAACCTGAAAGCCTCTTCATTAAAACAACCAAGCAAATCACAACAGCTCAATTGAGGCATACAGCTGGGAGGATACAACTCAGAGGCATTTGAAAAAGCACAGATCAACATCCTCTCTCCTTTGCAAGAATACTGAAATAGCCTATGAGAGTCACCCATTCATGGCAGCAGAATAACCATATGAACAAGAGACCTTTTAAATGACGTTGCGTGGGTGTTGGGTGAACCTTTCGAGCTAATGGAAATGGCCAATACAATTAAAACTTGTTAAACTAAGAGATTCCATATAAATGAAGTGAACTAGAACATGTTATTAGAAAGTCATTGATGAGTGATATTGATAGAATTATTAAACAAAGCTCTCGCCCTAGAGAAGCAAAATAGTGCAGATAAGTAGCTGACTTTCCTGTTGTGGTGTAAAACAAAATTGTTTGGACAAGAAGGATACACATGAACCATGAGGGAGGCTCTGCCAGGGCATTATGCGTCAACTTCCTGTATCCTCTTCCTTCCATACACAACACAGGCAGTATCACAACCCAAAACAAAATCACACCCAACACTAATAAACTCAAGGCAAAAGGGGTGCCAGTGAGGATGAATCTTAGGGGAAGGAGGGGAAAGAGAAGAGATTACATTGTGTGAAAGCCCTCCCCCACTAGCCTGCCTGGGATAAATAGCAGTGTGTGTATACGATGCTAGGAAGTCGTTTTATTCGGGAATCAAAGAGAAACCAAGGACACATAAAAGGGACCAAAGAATGCGTTCACATGACTTTCATAAGCAACCTGGGAAACCTTGGCAGGCTGAGAGGATAAGAGCATGCCCCAAGCCAGGCCCCCACAGGCCTCCTAAATAGCTGAAACACTCCCCCAAAGTCACCCTAAGCCCCGGGAAACACATGTAAACATGCGACCAAAAACCTCTGGGAAGAGACAAAACATCCCCATTAATAAAAAATCACAATGGAGATGCAATACAACAGCCACAAGGACTCTGCGAGTAACAACCCTTCCAGATCTCCACACACAGATACATACAGGGGGCACTCACTGCCTTGTGTGGAATGTACTGGGGGTGTTTCACACAGGGGTGTGTGCAATTACGTATAAACACAACTGGATGCTCATGTGTTAGGACAAAAGTGAACAAAGATCACCAAACCCCACACATATATGTATGTATTATGTATACACATACAACAATGGTGTTGTTGTACCAACGCAGGCCTCTTGGTGTGTGTGTGTGTGGGGGGGGGGCAGGTTGGAGCCCCCCATTCAATTACACACACCCCTCCTTTTTGCCCCCCCTGTAACACCCTGGAGAGGGGGGCAGCAGGCCTGGGGCACTTACCTTCCCGATGTTCTACACCATCAATGTAGGTGTTGCATGACCCCCGCGGAGAAGAGGAGGGGGCGCAGGATGTGGGGCGGCCTGGCTCGCCTCTGCCCGGGGAGTCAGTGTGATGGTTGGGTGGTTTGGGCCTGGTCCCTTGGTTAGTGCTCCCGGAGCGGGGTTAGTATCCTGACCCGGGGGGAGGGGGGGTCACAGTGAGCTGGGCAGCAGCATAGCCCTGGGGGGTGGGGGGTCGTACTATGATGGAGGAGGGGGAGGGCCGGCTTCTCCCGGTGCCTGTGAGTGACTGTATGTGTGTGTATGTGATTCTCTAGGAAACGACTCCTCCTCTCCCTTCAACCGCCTCTAACCCAGCCCACCTCCCAGCAAAGCGCCGGCTCATTGGCCGGCGCTAAGCGTTCCACCCGCCCTCCGAGCAACTGTATGCTTGGGCTGTGACCAATCACAGAGCTCGACGAAGTGATTTAAAAAAAAAAATTAGAGAGAAAGAGTAGGCGATATGAGGGTGCGCGAGGACAGGCAGAGGGGCGCGAGGCCGACAGGAGAAAGGGGCGTGGCATCCGGAGATTTGTGACGTCGCCAAGTTAGCATGCTGGGATTTGTAGTTCTAATGAACACTTGGTGATTGGAGTCGATCTACAGCTTCCAAAGGGTTTGTTCCAGCAGCCACAGGTTCTGATAACTGACATTTCTGACTTGAGCTCTCTTTTGCTAAAAGTGTTGTAATTGAAGTATAAGTAAATGATAAACGTCGGTGTGTCTTTCCTGTATTGTTACTCTTGGTTGTGTTCGCGACAGTAATAATAAATGCAGCCGAGTCTCCTTGGACTAACACTCACTGGCCTTGGTTCCACTGTAAGTCCCCATAAAGTGTGGGCATGATTCCTATGGGGTCAGTTCTAACGTTCAGTGTGCAATGTTCTATTGTTCAGAAGGTATGAGCAATACAGTTCATGAGTAGCTCTTAGGCTTGTCCAAAAATACTGGACACAATACTGGAACCCCACGCCCCCCGAATACATATAAAAAATGCCCCCACGCCCCCCGAATACATATAAAAAATACCCCCACGCCCCCCGCTCCCCAAAACATTATAAAATATACCCCCACCTCCCCAATACATTTTTAAAATTCCCCCACCTCCCCAATACATTTTAAAAATACCCCACCTCCCCCCACCATCACCACAGCTCATCCTGGGCCCCCATCATCATCTCCTCAGTTCATCCTGGCCCCAATCACCTCACCTCATCCTGGCTCCCTATCATCTCCTCAGTTCATCCTGGCCCCAATCATCTCAGCTCATCCTGCCCCCCATCGCCTCACCTCATCCTGGCCCCAATTATCTCCTCACCTCATCCTGGCCCCAATCATCTCCTCACCTCATCCTGGCCCCAATCATCTCCTCAGCTCATCATGGCCACCCCATCACCTCACCTCACTTTTGCAGCAAGAACCAGAGTCATGCTTCTGTCTTATGGACTTGTGCACTGCCAGGACTGGGGTTTTAGGCTTGCCGTCCTGCACTGCACTTCTGTGGGTAATGTTGGGCACAGCTTCCCGAGGCATCACCGGGAAGGGGGTTACCCACAACCCAATTATTAAAGAAAAGTGTTTGGGCGTACCCCGAGGCTTCGCCTGGGAACGTGGTCACCTTTCTCCTAAAGATATACTATGTTGGGGCATACCCGGAGGCTCCGCCGGGGAACGTGGTCACCCTTCAACTAAATAGTTGGGGCCGGGCCTCTGCGGCGTCACAAAGGACCCTGGGCACCCTTTTATTTACATGTAGCGGTCATGTAAAATGGCTACAGTCATCTCTCCTGCTGACAGTAAGGCCTGGTAAGTTGTGGGCATGCCAGCAGTAATCATGGAGGTTTGCCCTCACACCCTGGTGGGGTGCCCTGTGTATGGATGGGAGTGGTCACAGGCTCTGACTCCATGGTTAGTGATGTCAGAGGTGTGTCAGCTTCCAGAGTGTACATAAGGCACAGCACTGTGTCTAAAAGTTAGTTCTGAGTTGGTCCTGCCAGAGTTCTAGTTCTGGGAAGAGTTCTGAAGAGTTCGAGATAGTTATGTTATAGTAGCTGAATAGGAAGACTGTGTCCAGGGACCTGGCACAGGGTAAAGACATCCCGGCTGGGATAGGGAATCCCTATAAAAGGAGAATTACACCTTTCAAAGGGAAGCACTGAGGGACAATGAGTGGCTAGATAAACTACTGCGAGGGGCAGCTAGCCCACATCAACCAATAAAGATGCTCTCAATCACAAACCCTCTTGTGTACATGTGTGGAGTGAATGTACAGAGAGGAGCACCACAGAGGAGTTCCTCGCCAGGATCATCCCCAAGTGACCGAAGGGACCCTGATGAGGTGGAGGCGCTGCACTGGAAATAGGTAGGACTCAGCACACTACCTCAGCTGCCTGTCTGGACGGGTCCTCCCCACACACCATCATGCGGGAGACTCAGGAGTCCTGTTGCCAACAGGTGCACCACCAGACACTATCACACTGTAATGGGGACCGGTTAGACCACAGGGGCCAATGTGAGATTGGGTGGGTCAGGCCGGGCCAGAAATACCGTTACATACACTATGAAGAAACAGGGGACCCTTCCCTGAAGCGACTCCAGGGAAATGGTTGCCCATCCTCTCATGTACTTTGCAATAAAAGGACTGTGTTTTCTATGCAAAAATGACTGTGCTTTCCTACCCAAAATGGCAGTTCCCGCTCAACGGGAGACCGCGTGGCAATCTGTGCAAAATTCTGCAAAATCCAAAGTTGCAATACTTTGCTGCAAACCATGGATTTGGCATGGAACCTGACCGCGCCCTTCTAGCAAAATATCCGGGATTGGCACGAACGCCAAGGCCCACCCTGCTTCCCTAGTGGCTGTTCTTAAAACCAGAGGGAGGAGCTATGGTCGTATCACTCTGCTGCCCCGTGCGAGTGTGGAGATCCAACTTCACTTGCACGTGGTAGCCTTGCAGTACAGACGTGCATGTACTCCCGTACCTGACCGACGATAGATGAAGAAAAAAGGTGCGCGCTTCATTCTGCCTGGAGGGTTAATACTATTACCTCATCATGGCGAGAACACGCTCCGCCTGGTCTGCCCGCAGTGTGCGCGGGTGGGGCCTACACTGGGATCCGCTTCCCAGTGCTCAGAATGTGCTACACAGTACCTCCATTTCCAGGAACCTGGATCGGGGAAGTCTAATCACCTACCTGACCTTGCTGAATTCATCCAGAGACTGGTAGAGGTGGCGGGCCAGACAACTCAAGCTCCTAAGCTCGACTACTGGACTATGCTCCAGGACATGGTGAGTCCCGATCTAAAATGTGGGATCAGCTGATCGCTAAGCTTGGACTCTAGTGCAGGGTCGCTTGTAGTGCTGGGATCCGAGGCTGCCGGTTTCCCCAGCCCTAAGGGAGAAATGTCTTTCGCTGGCGTACCTGCGCCCACCTCGGCCGGGGTGAAGTCACGTGAGTCTCCCGGTGCTGTACCCGCTCCTGCACAGATCCGCGCCTTGGAAGAGGCGTGCTGTTACCTGACAAGATCAGGCCAAGCCGGGCCTGCTACGCCCTTGCTGTTCTACTCGCCAACAGAGAGATCTACCGCTGCTGGACTGGCGCGGTACTTGCCAGACAACATGGATGCAACCGTAGAGGAGGGGTCGGAAGTGACCTCCAACGATCCCGATGCTGTGACCCTATCGTCCGTCACGAGTCCTGGTTCCTACCTGGATATCCCGACGCCAGATGCCGACCTTCAACCGACCGACGTTCCTGGACGGATGTTCCAGCTTCTACTTCATTGCCATGCCATTTGCGAGGCCCGTGATCGAGCCATGGCCTACGTGAGCCGTACCTTCAGAGGATGCCCGAATGCTGTGATTCCTGATGAGGACCCTGCGATGGAGATGACCGTCGATGCTGCTGATATTCTGGCTTGTACGTCCACTCCGGTTTCCCCGGTGGTGAGTACCCCTCCGGGGACCCTATTCTTGCAGCACTGCTGAGTCCAGGTGCAGGAGGTGGAGCAAAGACTCCGTACCTTGGAGGCACAGGCCCGAGAGGACATTGCCAAATCCTCGGGAGCTGTTGGGCGTGGTCTGGGGTGTGGCCAGACATTGGCCTTGTTACGGACAGGCTGCCACTCCGGCTGTTGACCGAAGCTCCGTTTCACCCGAGACTTTGGACTTTGGAGCCCGGGACTTATTCTGTTCTGCCCTGAGTTCTAGTTCTGCCCGGTCACCGCCCCTTAATTGTTGCAGAGTCCAGAAAGTAGCCCCAAAAGAGAGGGAGGGGATAATGGTGACAAGTCCCGGTCGTCTAGTCCGGTAACCCCTGTTTTGACAGTGACCATTTCTTCAGTAAAGACAGGAGTTTTCCTTGTACAATGACTACCTCAAATGTGACTGATAGTGTGCCTACTGACGCGGACGAATTACCATGGTGGGATCCGAATTTTAGGGGATATGTACCCCACTTAAAGCGCACAAGGTTTTTGCTAGAAAAGGGGATCCCATACAGACCATTGGTGGGAGGATGGTTATTTCTCTGTGAAGCAGCAAGCAGAGATTATGCGCGAGCACTGTGCCAAAATGGAGGAAGGCCTTTTCTTCGGACACAAATGAGAGGACTCAGCTTGTGAGCCTCTGTGGGAAGGACCAGTATACTGGGTCCTACCAGGTCAGGCCTATGGGGATAGTTTGACCAAATCTAGTTGCGCCGATAGGTGCTAGTTCAAAGGTTTAGAGAGGAAGGATTCAATAACCCTTACCTTCCGGAGGATTTAATGCGCCAGGCAGAAATGCGTAGGGAAGAGTGGGTGCGTGCATCTCTCATGGACCACGTAATGCAGCGTGTGGGTAGTGCCCGTCAAAGGGAGGAAAGGTTTGCTTTCCTGAGCAAAACCTGACATGTAGGCCGCAACATACACCTGGATAGGGTTGAGTGTGTCACTGAGGATGGCCACAAGCGATGTTACTCTGTGACAGTGTGCGACAGTGAGGGGAACATGGTGCGCTCATCTGACCCTTCTCATTATTATTGACGGTCCAAGTACTGTGTGACATGTTGATATTGTTTATTGCATTTTCATGTTAAATGTGTAACTCTGGACGGGAGGCATTTAAAACCAAAGGGAGATTGTAGCCGAGTCTCCTTGGATTAACATTCCCTGACCTTGGTTCCACTGTAAGTCCCCGTAAAGTGTGGGCAGTGTGGGCATGATACCTATGGGGTCTGTTCTAACGTTCAGTGTGCAATGTTCTATTGTTCAGAAGGTATGAGCAATAAAGTTCATTAGTAGCTCTCACTGTAAGGAGGTGGGTCTATGACAAGAATAGGCCGGCTTACAAGCCACTCCCCAGGTAAGAAGGGGGGTGTTCTTCCCTATAGTGTAGTGCAGAGGTGTGCAAATTGGGGGGCGCAAGATATGCTGGTGTGGCGCGGCGGTTACAGAGGCCCTGCGCCCTTCCCCAAGACATTTAATTTAAATGCGTGATGCCTCTGTAACATCACTTACCTGCTGCAAGCGCAGCGAGGTCACGTGACGTCGCATGACCCGCGACCTCATTTGACGCTGGGTTCTTACCGAGGAGGGGTGGGAAAGCTGGGACTCCCAGGCAGGGGGGCGCACGCAAAAAGACGTTGCACATCCCTGGTGTAGCATAAGGGTGAGGTGTGAGCAGTTGAGTCTGGGATAGCCATCAGAGAGTGAGGTTCTTCTGGAAGAGATGCCAGAGTGTGCAGACACGGAAGATAGTTCTTCTGCTAGAGAAGTGACTGAGGCCTAGTCCCTTGGGGATAGGGTGCAGTTGATATGTGATCCAGTGCATGTACCTCATTACTAAATAAACCTCAGTCATACCAACAACTGTAGTCCTTGAAGCATGGCTGTTAAAAGAAAAAGAAGTGTCAATGAGGTGCATCTTGAAGCCTGAAGATCCTCTTGGACTGAAGGCGCTGACCACTAAGAACCATCGTGAGCCTTGCCTGATGTCCTCGCCATACCACCACGGACATCTCCTGCCTCCTGTTTACCAACCAGATATGAAACAGCAGCCACAGAGTACACTGGTAGCAGTACATTTCCCAGAGAGGGGGGGAAAGAGGGCTACATAAAGAACACTTATGAAGACATTTACGTCTCAGACATGTCCCCCAAACCTGCCTTAAGCCACGTCCATAGTGCGAGCGACCGCGTGCGAACAACAGGCCGCACAGCTATGAGGCAGGCCATAGAGCGCACGACCGGGCGTGTGATGTGACGGCGCAGCAGCGTTTTCAGGAGACACAGGGATTTGTTTATGTCGCGCGACGGCCGGGTCACTGGAGAGGTTCAGCCAATGAGGGTGAACCAGCCTCGTGACATCACGGCCACGCCTCCCCGTCGCGAGTGATCTCAGTCCACAGATTGCTCAGGCGACAGGCACGCACAACGCCATGCGTCCACTACATCCGAAGCCTTAGGGTACAGTGCTTCCACTGCAGCAAGGGATTCTGGGTGATTACATGCAAATGAGCACATTATGTTAAAATCATTTATGGAATAATATCTTACAAAGCAACTAGCAACACTGTATCCATTCATGATTTTGTACAGAACTAAAATCTGCCAGAACCCTAATGTAAGAAAAGCGACTTTACATCTAGCTACAGTAAATAACCAAGTTTTAAATAAGCAAATATAAAAATCTTTAAAAGAAAGGATTAACTCCTTGCCAGATAGTATTCCAGGCCCATTACTACCTTGCCAGATAGTATTCCAGGCCCATTACTCGATCAGAGGATGTCGGTAGGGCTGGGGGGGGGGGAAATCAGAGGATGTCGGTAGGGCTGGGGGGGAAAATCAGAGGATGTCGGTAGAGCTGGGGGGGGGGAATCAGAGGATGTCGGTAGGGCCGGGGTCAGAGGATGCCCAATACATTTTACAAAGACCCCTCCCCAATACAAATAAAAAAAGACTCCCACCCCACAATAAATATTTTTTTTAAAACACCCACCCCGCAATACATATTAAAAGAAACAGACCTACCGAAGACACCTGGGGGGCCTGCAGCACCCCACTACCGGGTGGAAGCAGAGGAGCCTGTGCAGACTGCCCGCGGAGGACTCAGTGCCGGGAAGGTGGGGGGCTGCGGATGCCGGTACGGTCCTGGGGGGGAGGAGGAGGAGCAGAGGAGATTCCAGTAGGGTCGGGGGAAGGGTCTGAGGATTGAGGATCAGGTTTTAAGGATATCCCTGCTTCAGCAAAGGTGGCTCAGTCAATGGCTGTGCCACTTGTGCTGATGCAGGAATATCTTTAAAACCTGACCTGTTGGTGGCCCTTGAGGACTGGAGTTGGCCACCAGTTTAGGAATTACTCAAAATTTGCCTTCACCCTCTTAACCCCCCCCCCCCCCCCCCACCCCCACTTTCTCTTCCTTTTAAACTTTTGCTGTCCTCCCATCCCAGGTTATGATTTAGTTCTGCAAGCTGCTTCAGTGACAGGGCGAGCTGTGCAATGTGCTGCAGGCTCTGCAAATCGCAATAGGTTCCTCTCTCATAAACTTCGCTATGTTGCCAAATAGTGATTATAGTCAGATGGTTCTGCCTGGTGATGCTGCCTTGTACAAAGGATAATGAATTGGGTACTGTAATTACCTTTAACTAAGCGCTTACAGGTTTCTTGTACCAGGGACAGGGGGGGGGGGGGGGAGGAGAGGCGTGCAAGGCAAAGTGCTCTTTGCAAGGCGTTGCTGGCCCATCTGGCAGAGAGTTAACATGGTTTGTCCCAGATGACACAGAAATGGTTTGGGATCTTAACAAGGGTCTTCATTTCAATCCCGTAACCACAAGCTGCTTACATTTCTTTTTATTCTTTATGCCTTAAGCCACTTTCCTATAGATCTGTTGCTATGAGCCAGTTCTGTCCGACCATCACACCCTAAAGTTCTTTCCATTCATTATTCTACTTATCGGCCTCGCTCTGTTGCTCAAGCTTTCAAAACCTCACAGCTTTTGTCCAAATGCACCGATGCCACTGTACTAAGGCTCATATTTAAAGTAGTGCTAAGGTGTAAGGCAGGGGTGCGCAAACTGGGGGGCTTAAGGGGAATAGCACCGTTTAGCATATATTGCCTTATCTCCAAAGAAGAATACCTGTAGACATATTTTTCATTTATAAACCCAGAATATCAAAAGTTATTCATTTAAAAACAGCAAATAAAAATACCACCTGTGGGCACATTCACATGTCTCAGACAGGTCTGCAACCCCGCATTGTCCCATTATCTCCCAGCATGCAGTGCTTCCACTGCAGCTAAGGATTCTGGGAAATGACACACAATTTCACCTTTAGCTTCAAATCCATTTTAACATGGACTTGCCGCATCACACCGCTTTTCAGCACAGCGTGGGTTAAAGAAGTGCAGAGCCAGTAAACCTACCCACGGACAGCTATTTAAACCTTTTGGGTCTCATCAGTGCATTGAAAAACAAAATGCTTGTGCACCTACAGCATAGAAAGTTTTACAACTGTATTTCAGCAGCTTTGCCCCCTGGCTCTTCGGGAATTATGCACAGTACTACTACTTTTTGACAGCATTTTAAAAAAAACTCCAAGGCTACAGGCAACAGCTGCTGCTCCTGCCTGGCAGCTCCACACGGTGGCTGGGCACCGACGTGACCTGAAAACATACAGCAATCAGAAGCCCGGGGCTCCTCTCCCATGTCTGTCAATGTGAGGGAGCGGAGGAGGGAGCAGGAATGTGTTACAGGGACAGAGGATCTGATGTTATCTTTAATCCTATTATCCATTTCCAGTCTGGGTGCTTGGAGTTCAGATACCACCGAGATATCCTGGGCTTGTACATAGCGTGAGAACACCACAGAGAGACACACACACACACACACACACACACACCACAACACTCAGGCCAGGACACACTTGCAATAGTGTCACTACTTGCATTTCATATATTACAGAAGGACCCCCCCTTCCCCCAGAAGCCTATACAAGTTTCAATGTTAGTATCTTGCCCCTTCGACATGTTGGCGAGGAGGGTCTTGATCACTCTAGTGCTATATTAGGCCTCGTCCCCGCGGCTGCGCGCACTACGGCGTGCGCGGCACGAACAATAATATATATTGAACAAGATACGGCCCTCTATGGGACCCGGCCCCAGACACTGCCTGCGCGCGCCGGCAGAATGCGCCATGCACGACCACATTTGCCAAAAGACAATCAATTTGTCTTTTGCCGCGGCAGCCGAGCGCTAGCAAAGTCACAGCGCCGGTTCAGACCAATGAGGGCGAACCAGCCCCTTGACATCATGGCCGCACCCCCGCCACGCCACCCGCCCCCACCCCTGTCGCGATCAACTGCTCTTCTCTTGACATGCATCCCAGACCACAGATCGCGGCTGAAACTGGTGCAGGAGCGGCCAGGCGCTCGGACCGGGGCCGTTACCTTAAGGTACTACACAGAGGTTAATGGTTAGAGGAAACTGCAAGACTGGGGAAAGAATCCCCACAGGCGCCTTTTCATCGTGCGCACACTTAGAGGCGCAGTTCAGGACGGGTTAAACGTTGAACCTCATTATTAGATCAGAGTCGTTTAATCAAATCATATTAAATAATATTGTACATAAAGTGTATTAAAATCTGAAGGGTGGGGGGGAGTAATATATACAGTACTGGGGTGGTGAATATCAGTGTTCAATAAAGTCTTATACTGATGTTCAGGAATAAATATCCTTATAGAAGTACAGGAATACCCCGCATTAACGTACGCAATGGGACCGGAGCATGTATGTAAAGCGAAAATGTACTTAAAGTGAAGCACCACCTTTTCCCCACTTATCGATGCATGTACTGTACTGCAATTGTCATATACGTGCATAACTGATGTAAATAACGCATTTGTAACAGGCTCTATAGTCTCCCCGCTTGCGCACAGCTTCGGTACAGGTAGGGAGCCGGTATTGCTGTTCAGGACGTGCTGACAGGCGCATGCGCGAGCTGCCGTTTGCCTATTGGGCGACATGTCCTTACTCGCGAGTGTACTTAAAGTGAGTGTCCTTAAACCGGGGTATGCCTGTACTTATGCAGGCTGGTAGCAATTTCGTAGGCTAAATCCTAATAATATGTGAGAGGTAGTGAGTGAGTGAATAGAACTACTCACTGGAGAGCAGCAGTGCACCTTATTTACTGTACACTGGATACCAGTCCCAGCTATGATTATAGTCCAACGTAAGAGAGTGGTTTAAAGAGCGGGCTAATAGCCCATCAGTACCCTATATAGTATCATTAGGTATGCCTATATAGGGCATTGAAAGAGCTGGCTATTAGCTCACAAGTGCTCTAGTATTTAGAGGTGGTCTTAGTATCTCAGAGGCATACTGTGCTAATGAACTATTATCTTAATACACAGGGCTGGCAATAGATAGAGCTTTTGAATCCCAGTGTAATAGTTCTGCACTAGTGTCTGCAGATACTGCCTCGGTAGTACCAAGAAGGTCTGATATATAAGTTAGCTCTCAAATGTACCAGTGCTCAAAGTAAGTCTCAATCTATAAGAACAACATTTTTAAAGGGCAAGAGAGTAAACGCCTCCTCTCACCCTATATAGTAACATTAGGTATTCCTATATACTGTAGTTCCAATAGTCAGAGCAAATCTACATACGGTGCACACTACCTATAAACACTGCCTCGTTTCCCAGTATTAAGCTCCGCCCCCCCTCCCATGACCTCTCGCCACTTGCAATTGGCTGCCGTCCTGAAGTTACCATGGTGACCTTTAGACTTCACTGGGCTCTGGGTAGAGCTCCATTTTGACCTCCCGGCCATTTAATATTTCAAAGGCTTATATCTCCTGAACGGAGCATCAGATTTAAAAAATAAAAAAACAGTGTTGGAAACGGTGCAAGAAGAGATCTCTTTAAAATAATGTAAAGTAATGTAGTAAAGTAAAGAAATAAAATACAAAGCAAAGGCGATAAGCACGGGCTGCTGATGCACATAGACAACAAAAATAGGAGTTATCAGAGAGACGTAGGGGCAGTATGTTGCCCCATCCCGCACCCAACCATTAACCCCAACCCAACTCCACTTACGCCAATGTGGAACAAACAGGCCACAGCTTTCATTTAACAGGAAACACTGAAATTGCTGGATCTAGGTATACCACCCAAAAAATAGCAGGCCCAGTCTGCATGGTACTCAGTGCCCCACCCCCCATCGGGTATTAATCTAAATCCGCACAAGCAGCTGCATGGAACCCCTCCGGCTGTAAAAACACTGGGATCCCCGTATCCTCACTCTACTTTCCCCCTTAACCCTTTGAGTGCCAGTGAGGCCACGGCCCCTCTGACACCCACGATAACGTGACCACATTGGAGTTGCTCTGTCACTGATGACGGAAGGGGAGGTGACCTTCCATTCTACCTAGTGACAGATCGCCTTTCCCAACGCGATCCCCCCCTAAGAGAACGTGCAGGGTCTTTAGGACGTAGCTACTACGTCTTGGGGCCTCTGGAATAACAGATGTAGTAGCTACATCCATAGGGCAGCCAAAGGGTTAAGCATTAGTTCCAACTCGCTATACCAGCAACGCCACCCAACAAAGCTGTGACAAACCCACCAATCTCCATAATACAAACCCACCAAACATTGCATAACCACAGGGCAGACTGGCTCCTCTCTTCCCGTTGAGCTATGTGCCCCTGCACTCAGTTAGGAGGTCCCTCTCACTGAAGGGTGGAGGACAGTCTCCTCCTGTCACCCCTCCTACCTCCTCTCAAGCTCTACTTTAAAGTGTATCCTCTCCCCCACCTTAAACTCGCGGGTTGGAAGTGGGGGACCCCAGTCATGGGGACTCCACCCCCATTTTGGGTCTCTACTTTCCCCGCTTAAACAAAAGTTCCAACTCGCTATACCAGCAAGGACCCCCCACCATAAGGCGAGACCAACCAGCCTAAGTTGGCCTCGCCTAGTCACCAAGCCCCAAAGCCACCTGCATCAAAAATATTCAAGCCAATTTCTGACATGCTGGAGCAAGCCCCTGGGATCGTCTTCCAACTTGCAATGACTCAGTACTACACCCCCCACCGCCCTCACAAACTTGGAGATGGCCCTATTGACCTACCTCCTGTTCCATCAACTGCCTCCCAAGATTTTGTTCCCTTTTCGAGCTCCGCAGAGGTACTAAAATCGTCGGCCTCCAAACGCACCACTAGGATGTCCAGCAGCTCCCTGCGCCCTCTCTCCGCCAGCATGTTGGGGAGTAACTGCACCCATTTCATACCTCTCAAACCCTTCTGGGATAGAATAGTCTGGTCTGTCCGGAATCCCAGATCAGTGCACTGTGGCCTAACTGCTGCTCTTCTCGATGCCCAATAAAGGAGTGTCCCTAAATCCACACCCTCAGCCCTTGCACCTAGAATAAAACACCTAATAAAAACTTAACTTCATACCAGCAGTGGCCTGATGTAGCCCTTGTACCTGCCTGCTGACCACTCCTTTTTAACGCTGACTCACTCAAACCCAGCCTGGCAGGCTCCGTGGCGGCCCATATGTGTAATGATTGAGTGCCAAACGCCTTATCCAGCTGTCACATGCATTTTGTAAGCACTCTGAACTGAACTGAAAAACTGACAACACTCAGCCGTCCACATGAATTAACAGCTGACCTGAGCCCGTCTGCTCCCAACCACTTCCACCGGGAGGACTACTGAAGTCTCATCCCTGAACAACGAAACCCATTAACCATCACCTTGCTGATCTGTATTAGCTTTTCTTACCTCAGTGCTATATAACTTTCCTCTACCACCACACCGTCCCTTTGCAAACCCTTATTTGAGTCCCCTCTATAAACTACCAGTTCACTTATGTGAAACACCGCACAAAGGCCAGAAGAAATGCAGCGGTTGGAATAAAATCGCCTCATGACCTGGAGAACAGATTTTACCCAGCGCTGAGCAAATCTTCTCTAATAGCAGAGGAGTGATAGTCCTACGCAACTGTCTTTTAGCTCCCATCTCGCTTCAACCAAACAGTTTTTCAACTATAAATACCTTGGAAAAATACTCCCCAACAATCTTCAGCAAAACGACAAACCCGCCAGCCACTTACTCGCTGCCCCTATCCAAACACTCTTAACCCGCAACCTTCCCAGGAATTACAATGCCAGCTCTAAAGAGTCCTGCATCTTACCCGAACTCTCCATAAAGGCTCATCACTCGACCCATGCCTTCATTAAAGCCGGCCATGTAGAACCCGCTAAAGCCCTTCTCAACATTGATATTGTACAGTTCTGTAACGGGTGCTCGCCCCAAACTTGACAGAACTGCAGAGCCAAGGTGGGGATATGCATACACCGACCTGAAGCTGCGTAGCCATGTCCGGTGTGCAGGTTCGTTGTCGTGTAGCTGGGTCAGGGTTGGAGAGGTGCGGATCGTAGGGGTCACTAGTCATGGTCGCGGGTAGAATAAAAATCAGCGGAGTCAAAAAGCAGGATAAGGCAATGCAAGACAAGACGAGGAAGAGTAGTTGTGGCCAGCATGACATCACAAGATGTTTATGCTCAGCCAACTTCCTTGTGGAAGAGGCTGAGACTAAATAGCAGGAGCGATGAATCGGATGCAGGATTACTCCTGCAGACAGGAGAGAAGCTAGACCCAATCAGGCGACTGGAGCTTGACAGGGGTGGAGCCTGCGCCTGATCCTTACAGTACCCTCCCCCCCGTTCAGAAGCAACCTCTAGATGCTCCAGGGACAGCTTGGCCGGGTATTTCCAGTGGAAGGCCCAGATCAGACAGGGAGCATGGAATTGATCCTGGGGAATCCAGGACCGTTCCTCCAGAGCAAATCCCTTCCAATGTATGAGATACTGGATACCCCCTCAGGACTTCCTGGAGTTGAGAATAGACTGGACCTCGAACTCCTCTTGTCTATCCACTAGGAGAGGGAGAGGTAGAGCCACGGGAGCTGGACCAGACGGATCCTGTACAAATGGTTTTAACAGAGAGACATGAAAGACCGCCGGAATTTTCATGGTGGGTGGTAGGCGTAGTTGGAAAGCCACCGGGTTGACCCTTTCGATGATCGGGAAAATTACTATTAATTTTTGTGACAGTTTCGTGGTGGACCCCTTCAACTTGATGTTTTTCGTTGATAGCCATACCATGTTTCCAGGGTTGTATTCTGGGGCAGTACGACGATGTCTATCCGCTTGCCTTTTCTGGGTGGTCACTGTTTTCCGAAGATTGTCCAGGATTTTTCCCCATTGTTCCTGAAGCCGCTGAATCCGGTTATCCAAGCTGGGAACCCAGACGTAGCTCTGGCTGAAGGAAGTGCTGATGGATGAAACCGATGGTTCGAGAAGAATGGCGACTTATGCGATGATTCGCTCCACAGATTATGTGAGAACTCTGCCCATGCTAATAGATCAGCACAGTCGTCCTGAGTTTCGGACACGATACAGTGGATGTACTGTTCGAGGGACTGGTTTGTTTGCTCAGTTTGTCCATTCGACTGGGGGTGATAGGTGGACGAGAAGTGCAGTGAAACTCTGAGTTCCTGGCAAAAGACCCGCCAGAACTTGGAGATGAATTGTGAACCTCGATCCGAAACAATGACCTATGGTGCCCCGTGAAGTCGGAAGATTTCCCGGATGAACACCTCGGATAAGGTGGAGGCGTTGGGCAGCCCCCTCAAAGAGATGAAGTGAGCCTATTTAGAAAAACGATCTACAACCACCAGGATCGTGGTAATGCCCCTGGATAAGGGTAGCTCCACATTGAAGTCCATCGATATGTGGGTCCACGGATGGTCTGGAATCGGGAGAGACTGTAACAGACCCGTAGGACGACTCCTAGGTGTCTTGGTCTGGGCGCAGACAGGACAAGCAGCCATGAAAGTCCTCACATCTTTCCGGATCCCGGGCCGCCAAAATGTCCAACACTCGGCAGTCCTCCTCTCTCCAGGATGCCCGTGCACTTGGAGCTATGACCCTAATCCAAGAACCTACGTTGATAGGGTGTAGGTACAAAGAGGCGAGCCTCCGGGACGTCGAGACCCTCTGGGATCTGAGACTGTCCCTGAACAAGGCGTCAAAGGTGGCAGCAGAAATGATGCATGAAGCGGACAAGATAGGCTCTTCGGGATCCTCAGCAATATCGTCCACCAGGAATTGACAAGAGAGTGTGTCTGCTTTTACATTTTTGGAGCCGGGGATATACACTGGCGACACACTTTATTCGAGCTCGGCTAGTCCCACGAATTCGGGTATACCCGGGTGTATTGAGGTTTGTGACTGTTTTCTGCCCAAGTGCATTGAGGTATTTTCCAAGCAGGGATTGAAGCATTTTATTCCCGCTGGCTGCAATACTGCACAGTATATATATATATACTGCATTACAATTCATGAATTTATGCCATCTGGTAGACACGCGAAGCATTGCAGCCTATTAAATCCTAATCATTATCATTTAACAGATCAGCCGCCCGTCAGCCAGGCATGAACCCAGGCTGGGAAGGCAAACGCAACGGGGCTTGTCAGAGGTGAGGAGCGGCGCATTCCAGGTATCTGCCAGGTACATACTGGGTATTTGCTCGAATAAAGTGTGTCGGTGCAGTATGATATAATATAGTTAAAGCGGGAAAAGAACAGTGACCACCTTGCTTGCCGAGAACCCATTCGACAGGCGCCCTCTATGTACATCAGGTTCTTATTGTCGGTAAGAATCGTGACAGGGTTTTCAGTACCCTCCAGAAGGTGTCTCTATTCTTGCAGAGCCATTTTAATTGCCAAGAGCTCCCGATTCCCAACGTCGTAGTTCCGTTCTGCCGGTGAGAACTTCTTGGAAAAGAACGCACACAGATGTAATTTAGCCTTCTCGTCCTTCCATTGGGAAAGGATGGCCCCTGCCCAGATATCGGACACATCCACATCCAGGGTGAAAGGAAGAGCGGGATCTGGGTGCACCAGGACTGGAGCTGATGCAAATTCCTTAAGTTTATCAAAGGCCTCTAAAGCCTCCTCAGGCCATTGCAAAAGATCTGCCCCCCCCTGGTCACTCTCTGCTCCCCCTGATCTCTCTGCCCCCCCCCCTGGTGAGAGAACCTGTTAAAAACAAATTTAAGCCCACCATATATATATATATATGTGTGGTGAAGACCTACTCATCTCTCAAGTTGCAACGCCAGTACAACCAACCTCACACTGATGAGACCCGCAATGTCGAAACAGTCAGTCTGTGAGTGGGTTTATTGGCTTTGCAACTCATCCCAGGCTATGTTTAAAAGTTGTGTTTAAAGCAGCATTCATTGGCTTAAAGGTTTAACCATGTAATGTGGTTGACACAAAAGGTGGCATGGGTGAAAAAGGCAACAAAAAACCTCCACCGTTGGCATATAGCCAATAAAGAATATCACTTGTGAGCACATTCACATGTCTTAGACAGGTCTGCACCCCTACCTTTCAACCATTATCACCTAGCATACAGTGCTCCCACTACAGCAAGGGATTCTGGGAAATTACATGCAAATGAGCACACAATGTGTCACCTTTTGCCTGGAATATCCATACACTTGGAACCCATTTAAGCAGATGCATCGCCGTTCACACAGATTTTAAGCACAGCATGGGACTAGCAAAGCAAGTCAAACCACTCACAGACATGTTTCAACCTTGATGGGTCTCATCAGTGTAAGGTTGGTTTATACTTGCTTTGCAGTATTTCTAGGCTGGGCAGGTTTACCATACATTTTAAGTTATGGTGGGTGAAAAAGGCAACAAAAAACCTCCACCGTTAGCATATAGTCTTAGGCAGGTTTGCAACCCTGCCTTTCACCATTATCACCCAGCATACAGTGCTTCCACTGCAGCAAGGGATTCTGGGAAATTACACACCGTGTCACCTTTTGCCTGAAAAACCATTGTTACATGGAGCCCATATAAGCTAATGCTCGCTGTTAACACCGCTTTAAAGCACAGCATGGGAATCAGATGCAAAGCCAGAGAAACCACCCGCAGACATGTTTCAACCTTAATGGGTATCATCAGTGTGAAGTTGATAGATATACACAGTGTTCGACAATCCTATACATTTACACGCCCGGGGCGTGTGGATTTAACCTCCAGGCGAGTAAATATTGGCCCATGCAGCATACGTGTTTTTTTTTTAAATTTCCCTGCTCGCGCTCAAATTTCCCTGCTCGCGCTGAAAAAAAACTCCCCCTGCCAGACAGCTGATTGGCGCGCGCTCCCAGGCTTTGTGGGCGCGCGGCCAGGCTCTATATGAGCCCGCCCCCAACGAGCGGCCATTTTTTTCCCAAGGAGGACACAGTAAGTACTATCTGTGCCTTCCCCCTGTCCCCACGTGTCAGCCCGCGGGGCCGGGAGATTGGAGCGGGGATGTCCCCTCAGGTCCCCGCTTCACCCCAATCCCCGTGTCAGCCAGCGGGGCCGGGAGATTGGAGCAGTGTGGTGGTGCTGGTCGCGGCCTTTCCTCTCTTACGACCCCCCCCCCCGTGTGCAACTCTGTCTCCTGTCCTGGGAAACCACATAGCAGTGACGTTAACACAAAAAGCATCATTCAAAGTTTGCTCTCTTATACTAGGACAGCTTAACCATTTGGACTGTCATCCTTTTATTTTCTTACTAGCTGAGAGACCCGGCGTTGCCCGGGATGTAATGTTCCCGTTCCTCTCTCTCCTCCCCCCTCTCTCTGTTTGTCCCCCATTCACATCAATCCAGTCCCCCCCCTCCCTCCCTCCTTTACAGCTTCATGTAGCGTGTGTGCGTCAGTCACTGTGTGTTTGCTCGCGCGTCAGTGAGTCTGAGGCAGAAACACAAACACACACAGACTGACTGACGCACACACAGTCAGTGTGTGCCTCAGTCAGTGTGTGCGTGCGTCAGTCAGGCTTTGTGTGCGCGTCAGTCAGTGTGTGCGTGCGTGCGGCAGTCAGTCAGTGTGTGCGCGCGGGTCGTCAAAGGCAGGGGGGGGCGTCAAAGGCAGGGGTGGGGTCGTCAAGGGGAGGGTGGGGGGTCAAAGGCGAGGGGGGGGGCGTCAAAGGAGGGGGGGGGCGTCAAAGGGAGGGGGGGGGGGCGTCAAGGAGGGGGTGGGGTCAAAGGGAGGGGGGGGCCTCAAAGGGAGGGTGGGGGGCCGCAAAGGGAGGGGTGGGGGGCGTCAAAGTGGGGTGGCGTTCAAAGGGAGGGGGGGCTTCGAAAGGGAGGGGGGGGCCGTCAAAGGGAGGGGGGGGCCTCAAAGGGGGGGGCGGGGTCCTCAAAAGGGGGGGGGGGGCTATCAAAGGGAGGGGGGGGCGGGGGGTCAAGGGAGGGGGGGGGCGTCAAGGGAGGGGGGCGTCAAAGGAGGGGGTGCTCAGGGGGGGCGCAAAGGGGGGGGGTGGGGGGCGTCAAAGGGAGGGGGGGGGCGTCAAAGGGGGGGGTGAGGGGGGGGGGGGCGCCTCAAAGGCATGGATTTGTCCCCCTGTATTTCCTGCAGTGGACAGGAGGGGGGCGGGCAAGGGCGTGGAACGGAGGGGGGGGGGCATTTGACAGGAGGGGGGGAGTGAGTGACAGGAGGGGGGGGGGGTGGCACGGGACAGGAGGGGGGGGGCAGTGGCAGGGGGGGCAGTGGACAGGGGGGGTGGCCAGTGGACAGGAGGGGGGGGGGCAGTGGAACAGAGGGGGGGGGCGGACAGGTGGGGACAGGGGGGGTGGGGCAGTGGACAGGAGGGGGGGGGCAGTGGACAGGATGGGGGGGAGTGGCAAGGGGGGGGAGGGACAGCAGGGGGGGGGCAATGGACAGGAGGGGGGGGGAGTGGACAGAGGGGGGGGGACCAGTGGGACAGAGGGTGGGGGGCATGGACATGAGGGGGGGAGTGGACAGGAGGGGGTGGGCAGTGCAGGAGGGGGGGGGCAGGGAACAGGAGGGGGGGGCAGTGGACAGAGGGGGGGGGCAGTGGACAGGAGGGAGGGAGGCAGTGGACGGAGTGGGTGGGCATGGACGGAGGGGGGGAGCAGTGGACAGGAGGGGGGGGGAGTGCAGTAGGGGGGTGCAGTAGGGACAAGGAGGGGAGGGGGCATACGGTGGGACAGGAAGGAGGCATGGAAGGGGGGCAGTGGGACAGGGAGGGGGGGGGGTGCAGGGGGGGGGGCACGGTGGGGGGGAGTGGACAGGAGGGGGGGGGCAGTGGACAGGAGGGGGGGGCAGTGGACAGGGGGGGGGGCAGTGACGGGGGGGGGCAGTGGACAGGAGGGGGGGGGCAGTTGGACAGGAGGGGGGGCAGTAAAGGGCAATGGCAGGAGGGGGGGGGGCATGGACAGAGGGGGGGGGCAGTGGACAGGAGGGGGGGGGCAGTGGACAGGAGGGGGGGGGGCAAGTGGACAGGGAGGGGGGGGGGCATGGACAGGAGGGGGGGGCAGTGGGGAGGGGGGGCAGGGTGGGCGGGGGCAGGGGCGTGACAGGAGGGGGGGCAGTGGAAGGAGGGGGGTGGGGCAGTGGACACCGTGACACACACAAACACACACACACACACACACACACACACACACACACACACACACACACACAAACACACACTCAGTTGATGCGCCCTTTCAGTTCACGTTGGCGCCGGCGGTGGGAGCGAACTACCGTACTTTCCGGGCCGCTATTCGACTCGCGCCGCGAGGGGAGGAAGGGGGCCGCCACTTACCGACCCGGCAGCTGCGGGAAGCGAGGTGATGGCGGTGAGGTTAGATGGTGTTTTTTTGGAGCGGGGAGAGGTGGATTGTGAGGCGGGAGAGGTGATTTGGAGACGGTGAGGGGTGGAGGAGGGTGATTTGGAGCGGTGAGGGGGGGAGAGGTGTGCCGCTGGGGAGGGGGAAGAGGTGATTTGGGAGGGGGAGAGGTGATGCCGCTGGGGAGGGGAGAGGTGATTCGTGGAGGAAGGTGATGCCGGCGGAGGGGAAGAGGTGATGCCGCTGGGGAGGGGGAAGAGGTGATGCCTGGGGAGAGGTGACGTGGGAAGGGGAAGAGGTGATGGCCGCTGGGAGGAGGGGGAAGAGGTGATGCGCTGGGGAGGGGGAAAAGGTGATTTGAGGGGGAGAGAGGTGTGTGTGTGTGTGTGTGTGTGTGTGTGTGTGTGTGTGTGTGTGTTGTGTGTGTTGGTGTGTGTGTGTTGTGTGGTGTGTTTTGTTTTTTATTTTTTTGAACCTTGGCCCGTACACTCCCTCGCCCAGCCAGAAGAGTTGGGGGGCGGCCAAGGGGGTGGTGTGAGTGTGTGAGGCCAATGAGAGGTGTGCGGGGGCGGGCGGGCCAAGGGACCAATGAGATTGCCGCTAGGGACACCGGACATCCAGCAGGCAGGCATGCATGCATGCAGGCAGGCAGGCAAACATACAGTGCTTTCACTAATATAGTATAAGATTAGTAATACAATACAGTATGATAGCTGTGTGCATGCAGAATTTATGATTCTGTGTTACTGTAAGAATTTCAATTGAGTTACATTATTATATTGTAATTAGGTTTGTATCCGGTGGATAAAAATAGGATGACACACATGATATTGTCTGATTTGCAATGGTTATTTTTATACATATTATAGCACACATATGATATAACATGATATGATTCAAATGGTTAATTAATATATTTTGTAGATTCTGTTACATTTGGATAGGATTTGATGTTATAATGGGGGTTGCAGTGTTGTCTGAACAAGGGGGACCCTGTGGGTGAAAATTGAGTGACTATCGGCAACTGTGGTTGGGGCTGATGCAATTGTGGGAGTGTATGACATATTGGATTGACAGGAGTTCTAAGATCTTCACAGAAAACATGAAATATTTGGTAATAAACTTATATGGAGGGTGGGCAGTTCCTTATCAGATATGACATCAGTTTTAAGATGTAGAAATTTATCTTATCATAGCATTAGTAGCAGCAAGGGCGGACTAAGGGATATTGTCTGGATAAATATCCAGCAGTGTGTAGCTAGTGGAAGACCAAAGGATTACACCCGGAAAGATGGTAGAGGGATTACACCGAGATGGAGGAGAGAAGAGTTTATACCAGGAGAACGAAGGAATCAGGTTTAACATCATGATACCAAGATCAAACACAAGGATTCTACTCAGGAGTAAAATAATATGCAATCATCTTTTAAGATATCATAACTTATTTGAACGTCACCGCCATTTTGTACTATTTTTGTATGTGAGTATTTATCTTCAAAATAAATGTTTCTTTTTATGTGCTAACCCCAGAATGCTGAGTACAATTATGCTGGAGTAATCTATAGAAAGAAACAAAGGACATTGTAACTCTACAATATCATGTTGCAACCTTGAGGATAACTAACAGGATTCCTTTGATTTAATCAAGTAGCATGTATGCAATGAGATGTGTGTGGTGTACTGTACATAGTGAATTAGTACCTGCATAGCGGACCTTGCCCAGCTTAGAAATGAAGTGGCTGTAATACGTGTTCTCAAAATTCCCATCCTAGGAATGAAGGAAAGGTGAAGATTTAGGAGGTTAGATTTTTGAAAACGACCCTTCCAAAAAAACAGAAGAAAATACAAACGTTTGTGATAACTGTAGACGGACGTTCACAGAGGTACACAATTGGAGACTTTTATAAGGTGAAATTATAATAAGGCTTTATTGTGCCTTTTCCTTTTCATCAGGAAACCATTCAAACACAGGGGGGGGAACAATTCTATTCACTTGGGAGTATTTCTAGTGAAACACTATGCAATTAATTCACATCTCCCTTAGTCAAGCATTTCTCCCAGCCCCAAACACATAGCATGAAATACGCAGATATAAGAAGTCTCTTAAGAATGAAAGTCTTATCTGTTTCTTGGAGGGAAAATCTTCTCAGTTCCTGGTTCAGCTCCCTTCCCTCAGGGTGTGTCAGCTTCAGGTTTAGTAGTTTCCCCTGTGTCTTCAAATCAGCTCTGCTGTGTCTTCTGGCAGAGCTCAAGATATGGTCAGCTCCAGAGATCTGTGTTCTCTTGGTCAGTCTCTCCTGGGAGACTCAAGAACCCCTGCTCTGTCTCCAAAGGTCAGCTCACAAGTGAGCTAAGGAGTCACTTCCTGTCTCAACAGACAGGCTTTTGTAAGAAATCTAAATCAGGCAGGTGGTGTTTATTAATTGACTACCAGCAGTTAACCACCAGACTGCTAGATTAAAGGCACATTACTTGAACAGGGATTACTCCCCTGTTACAATAACATTTTCATTTTAACTCCTTCGCTAGTAGTGAGTCCTACAAAGAGCTGCCTTGGCATGCATTGCAGCAGAGGGGGTAATTGCTCTAATTATGAGCCAAACATATATACAGTACCGACCAAGTTTATTCTAAAACGGCTAGAGCCGCAAGCCGCGAGGTTTCCCGGCTTTGATGGCGAATCCCCTCGGCGTGCCACGCGTCACCGATGCGCGATCACGCTTCATCGGGAGCGTGCGCGCACGGCGTGCGTGCCCAGGGCTCCCCGAAGGGAGCCCTGGTGTCCCACGATGTGGGGGATGTGGTGGGGAGCTCCGGGGGACCTGGAGAGGGGAGGGGGGTGCCTCGATCGGAGGACCGAGGCTCCGGTGCACGCACGGGACACCTCAGCGTGCGCCGGGTATCTGTCGCGGCCGAGACCGGGTAAATGTTAGAATAAACTCGGCAGCGACAGTATTTATCCAACTAAATGCAAAGGAGAAACATAGCCCCAGCACACTTTACACAGAGACTTATTCAGATGAAGACCGGCCCCATTTGAGCACTACACAGAGTGTCGCAGGAACACAGGCGTTTAGGGGACCAATAATCCATAAGTATTCGCACCTGAGCACAGATGCCACACACTGTGGCATTGCACTCAAGTTGGAGCACATACACATGTAGCAAGGCTCACTGTCTCCAGCGACGAGGTCGGGTCCATGCTTCTACATCGAAACCTCACACAGTGTTAATCCTCCAGTGTCGGGGCAGCTACGGTCGCGTGACCGCACCTTGCACTGGTGCCGGAAACAATTAGTCTTGCTACATCTGTAACCCCCAAGGCTCTCATGTCTGGATATAAGCATTGGGTCAGTGTATTATGGTAAAAGTGGTGCAGTTCAGGGGCAAAACATTCTGCACCTCCTCCTTATCCGTTCAATCGAGTACGACTCTCGGACACTCTATGGATCAGTGTTCTCCATGTCTTCCGATCTCTCACGGCTTCTTTCAATTCTGCTATGTTCAGTTCAGTATCTTTCTTGATGGTATCAAGCCAGCGAGTTCTTGGGCGGCCTCTTCCTCTCTTGCCACCTATCATTCCAAGCATGGCATCCTTCTCAAGTGACTTGCTTCACATGATGTTACCAAAGTAGGAGAGCTTTTGCTTTGTTATCTTGGCCTCCAGTGAGATTTTCGGTTTGATCCATTCCAGGACTGCTTGGTTCATTATTCTCGCTGTCCACGGACTGTGTAGCAGACATCTCCAGCACCACAGTTCAAATGCATCGATCTTTCGCCTATCTGCCTTTCCCAGAGTCCAGGTTTTGCAGCCATATGGTGCTATTGGGAAAACGATTGGTCAGTGCAATCTGCATTTGGTTGCAAGGCTGATGTCTTTAATCTTCCAGATGTTGTTCATACTGACCATCACATTTCTTCCAAGTGTCAGCCTTCTCTTGATCTCAGGGGTGCAGTAGCCATCGCAATCAATTTTGAAGCCAAGAAATATGAAATCTTTAACCACTTCAATTTCTTCATTGTTGATCTTGATATTAACGTTCGGATTTTTTGCTGTTCTCATGATCTTTGTCTTCTTAATGTTCAGGTGCAGTCCAACCTTCTCACTTTCTTCTTTGACTTTCATGATCAGAAGTTTGAGATCCTTCTTCTTTTCAGCTAGCAGGGTGGTATCTTCGGCATATCGGTTGTTGATGTTTCTGCCGCCTATTTTCACGCCAATCTTGGGCTCATCTAGGCCTTCTCGCCGCATGACAGCTTCTGCATACATGTTGAAAACTGCTGATGATAGGATGCATCCTTGGCGTGTGCCCTTTCCGATCTTGAACCAATCTGTGTCTTCGTATATCGTTCGGACTGTAGCTTCTTGATCTTGATAGTGTGATCTTATGAGTTCGGTTAGGTGTGGTGGTGTGCCCATTTCCTTCAGGCAGGTCCAGAGCTGCTTGTGCTCAATTACATCGAACGCCTTCAAATAATCGATGAAACACATGTAGAGATCTTTCTGATACTCTCTGTTTTTTTCCATAATCCATCGAAGGTTAGCAATGTGATCACGAGTGCCTCTGCCTTTCCAGAAGCCAGCTTGCATATCTGGCATTTCCCCATCGACGGTTGTACTCAAGTGTTGGATAATCTTCAGAAGGATTTTGCTTGCATGTGGTATCAAGGCTATGGTGCGGTAATTCGAGCAATCCTTCGTGTCACCCTTCTTCGGAATTGGGATGAATACTGCTCTTTTCCATTCTTTCGGCCACTCACACGTGCTCCATATGCGTTGACATAACACTGTTAATGCTCTCGCTGGTATGGGCTCTCTGCTGGTATGCCGTAGATTCCTGGGGCTTTTTCGGTTGGCTAATTGCTTCATTGCCCATACGACTTCTTCCTCGAGAACATCTGGCTCCAGTTCCAGTGTCTCATTCTCCTCCATCGGATGGTTCTGATGTTCACTTTCGTACAACCTCTCTGTGTATTCTTTCCACTGATTGCATATTGCTTGCTGGTCATTGTCATGATCGGGGTATGAGGGGTTAATGGGATCTGTGTATATGTTGATCTGCATCCCCCTGCTTCCGCAGAATTGTCCCAGGTCTTAGATTTATTTCCCCAGCAGTCTGTGTTATATTCCTGTATGTGTATAAATCATGTTGGGAGGGAAAGGGTTAACCATATTGTGTATATGGGGATCTGCATTTCCCCGCTGCAGCAGAATTAATTGCTATGTTATGTATTAACATGGAGGGAGGGGGAGAATTGTATTGGACAAAAAGCTTGCCAGATGACAGCTTTGATATGTAATTGTACAATCAAAGGAAGATACTTGAAAGGTCCCCTGTGGAGAAGTTAAAGGTAAGAAAAGACGTGGATATCAATGGAGGTGACTCGCCTCATTGCATATGCAGCCAGATCTCACAGATGGATACAAACCATTGTGACCTGTTAAATATAACACCCTTTCAGGAACGGTCTCTGCCCAATAAGCATGTTGCCAGACAGAACGGCACCCAGGCCGGTGGCCATATTTTTATAAATGGGCTGGCCAAGTAAGAACAGGGGAGGGGTGTATTAATGAGGGGCTGGGTAAACCCTGCTTCTCGCGTTACCTGTCACCCTGTGATTGGTACAAGGTAATTGTTCACCAATAACTGAACTGCCATGTTAGGAATGGGGGCCTGCGCCTATATAGTTGCTTGCACCCCTTATTCCTGTGCTTGTCGTGCTTGTAACAACTTAAGGAGCTGCTATTCGGCTGAATATCTCCTTATCCAGCCCCAGTAAGTGTCAATATGTCTGTAATGTTATTTGCTTGATGTACAGTATTGTCTGTTCTGCTCATAGGAAATAAACTCATTCAGTTTACTATATCCTAATCTTGTTCAATCTGGCCCGGTTATTCTATATATTGTCTGTTCTCTCGTGACAGTCATGCAATTCCTGGCCATTGCTCCCACAAACTGTGGCCTTCCGAGCCTTGAATGTTGACCGTGCCCTCTTCACGTGGGTGTAGAGTTCTCGCGTATGACCTTTCCTGCTCGCTTCCTCCATCTTCTGGCACTGTTCATTCCAGTAGTTCTCATTGTCCCTTCTGGCCTCTCTTTGGAATTCAGCATTCAACCTTCTGAAATCTTCTCTGTTCCCAGTAGATTTGGCCTTCCTTCTCTCTTCTATGATGCTGATGGTCAAACCGGTACTCCACTAGGCTGATTTTGATGCACAAGATATATAAAATAAAAAAATCTTCTTGATTTTAATGGGACTTCTTTGGTACATATGGAGCAGATTTGTTGTCACAGGACCACTTATGTCCCATCAATGTAAAGCTGCCTTTCCAATTTGTGTATCCATTATTTACACCTCCAACACGGAGGATGAGGATAGGGTTGTGCCGTTCCTAATAATTTAGAACCCTGAATGATTAACAAGTAATTATTTATTGACCAAAATAGAGGATATCAAACGGCACATGGCGTCCTGCACTTAATTAATGTTAGATCTGCTGTCTGCATCCTCATTTCAATAATATAAGGCGCAGGAAAGCTGTGACTAGTAAGACCAGACTGGTTTCTCTTCTTAAAGTTGTCCCCTGCACCCTTCTTGCTGTTCAGCTTTGTTTTAATTTCCTTACACTTTGGAGTATTGTAATTAATGTCTCTCTGTTGCAAAACTGGGACAACAACGAGTGCAAAAAAGGGGCACCCGATTTATCAAAGAAAATAACGCCCTTCATATATTTGGTGCAGTTTTTGCACTTACGCTCACATGATCAGGAAGTGACAAGGGGGCCATGGAGATAGCAGGACCATCCGGCACTGAAGGGGCTAAAGCAGGGGTGGCCAACTCCAGTCCACACGGCCACCAGCAGGTCAGGTTTTCAGGATATCCCTGCTTCAGCAAGGGTGACTCAACCTGAAAACCTGACCTGACAACCTGAAAACCTGACCTGTTGGTAGTCCATGAGGACTGAAGTTGGCCACCCCTGGGCTAAAGCTTCTCCGTCAAGGAGAAAACAGCTTAACAGCATATTAAACGGGCATAATATTTTGTTTTACTCTTAATCCCTGTCTTTCTTTGCTAATTTCTGCCCATTGATTACATAGATAAAATTCTAAGGAGAAATTACAAATCACTAAAGTGCTATTTTTAAGAGTTTCTTCGTTTGTGTTTTTTTTCTCCAAATCTTTTTAGAAGTGGTTACATCTTTAAACTCTTTTGCTGTCACGAGGGGATACAAGCAATTGCAATCTCCTGTGGCAGCAAAGGAGTTAACAGAAGTGTCACGGACCAGTTAAAGGATCACCCGCCAGAAGCAGCAAAATGAGCAAATGGCAGTGGCATGTTTAATAGGTTAAATCAGGGGTGCGCAAACTTCTGATGCTGCTCCCCCGGTGCCCCCTTTACTTGTGTTCGTGCCCCCCTTACTTGCCTGTCGGCGTCAGCGGGGTCATGTGAAGTCGCGTCATGTGACGCGTTGTCATGGCAACACGTCATCTGAACCCGGCTGAACCACGATAAGTTCAGTTACAGAGGCCTCGCGTTCCCCCGGCATTTAATTTAAATGCCTTGGGGAAGAGCGCAGGGCCTCTGCAACCGCCCGCGCCACCTCAAAAAATCCTGAGCCCCCCGTTTGCACACCCCTGGGTTAAATGACTTTTCAAGAAAACTTTTTCAAGAAAAGTCTAAGTATTTTATATACTGTACTTAACCGTGTAATAACGTATTGTTACATAGTGATGACTGGGTATGCACTGCTACACATTTTGTACAAGCTCAATGAATTTCTGTCCTGAAGAAGTTTTGGTACCTGAAACAAAGTTGACTTTTAGTGCAAACTAGCTGATATACCCGGCGTTGCCCGTGATAAAATTTTGCCGCTCCCCCTTCAGGGCTCCATTCCCCCCCCCCCCCTGTTCACAGTTCGGGCCCCCCCCCCTTGTTCACAGCTGCGGCCCCTGTTAATATATCCGATCCCCCCCTTCACACCTGTGTTCACACCTCTGTTCCCCTTCACAGCTCCGTTCCCACCCCCCTTCACAGCTGCATTCCCCCCCCCAGTCACACCTCCATTCCCCTTCAACAGCTCGTTCCCCCCCTTTACAGCCCCGTTCCCCACCCCTTCACACCTCCATTCCCTCACAGCTCGTTCCACCCCCTTTCACAGCTCCGTCCACCCCTTCAACCTCTGTTCACCTTCACAGCTCTGTTCCACCCCTTTCACAGCTCCGCCCCCCCCCCCCTTCACACCTCTGTTCCCCTTCACAGCTCCGTTCCCACCCCCTTCACAGCTGCGTTCCCCCCCCAGTTCACACCTCCATTCCCCTTCACACCTCCGTCCCCCCCCATTCACAGCTGCGGTCTCCCCCGTGCATCCCACATCACTCTCCACCCCCCCTGCAGCCCACATCACTCTCCACCACCCTTGCACCCCACATCACTCTCCCCCCTGCCACCCCACACCACTCTCCACCCCCCCTGCAACCCACATCACTCTCCACCCCCCCCCCCCCATCACTCTCCACCCCCATTCAATTCTAGCCACCGGTCCGGTGGTCGTTGTCCCCCCCCCCAATACATAGGTGTGTGGGTGCTCCGATGCTGCACAGGGGGCCGTGCGGGATGGGAGGGGTGGGAAGGGGGGAGGGGTTGGGAGGGGTGGAAGGATGGGGCATGGATGGCGGGTACGGAGTGGCAGAGAGTGGGGACGAAGGTGGGGTGGGAAAGATGCGTTGCGTGGATGGCGGCGCCGGGTGGGGACGGATGGCAGGGGGGGACTGGCAGGGTGGATTGGCAGGGTGGGGACAGATGGCCGGGCGGATGGCCGCTGGGTGGGGTGAGGGATGGCGGAGGTTGGGGAAGTGGCGGGCGGGATTGGTGGCGCGGGTGGGGACGGACTGGTGGGGATGGATGGCGGTGGGAGGCTGGGGGTGGGAGTGGCGGGGTGGATTCGCGAGGGGGTGGATGGCAGAGGGGACGGATGGCGGCAGGGTGGGGAGAGGATGGATGGCGGCAGGGTGGGGAGAGGACGGGAGGCGGAAGGGAAGGGATGGGATGGCGGGGGGACAGGATGGCAGCAGGGTGGGAGAGGAGGATGACGGCAGCAGAGAGGGGACGGGAGGCCAGCGGGGTGACGGACGGAAGCAGCAGAGCAGGACGGATGGGGGTGGGGACGGTAACGGCGGGGTGGGGACGCGGATAGGATGATGGCGGGCACGGCTGGCAGTGGGTGTGGAGGATGGCGAGAGAGGCCGCGGCTGGGATGCGAGGGAATGGAGGCTTCCTCACCACGGTCTGGGGGCTAGGAGGGAGGACGGCCGACCCGGGCGTCGGGGCGGGCAGAGTAACATGGGAGTATCGAGCAAAGAGAGACCAGAGTGAAGCAAGAAGGGGGTTCCATTAGGAGGGACTTTGATTGGAGCTGTGGCTTCCTAGCCTCTACCTGTGTGTTCTTGGCCGGCCTCGACGTTTTAGGGGGGGGTTACGGTATGGATCCTCTACAGGCAGGTCCTACTGGGGGGGAGAGACCACTCTGGTGGGGAAGAGGAGGGCAGAGAGAAGAGGGTGAAGGCATGTGGAGGCCAAGCCACGGGGGGGAGGGACGGGAGAAACAGAAGAGGGGATGAGGAGGCGGCGGCGGGGAGGGAGAGAGGACAGGATGGCGGCAGGGGGGGGAGGGGATGGATGGCGGCGGACAGAGGGGGACGATGGAGCAGTGGTGGGAGAGGACGGATGGACGGCAAGACAGGCAGCAGAGAGGGGGGACGGATGGCAGCGGGGTGGACGGATAGCAGCAGAGAGGACGGATGGTGGCGGGGTGGGAATGGATGGCGGGGACGGATGGCAACGGGTGTGGACGGATGGCGGCAGAGAGGGGATGGATGGAGGCGGCGTGGGGAAGGATGGCGGCGGGGTGGGGGAGAGGACGGATAGCAGCAGAGGCTGGGAGGAGGGCGGCGGGAGTGGCGGGGGGGACGGTGGTGCGGTGGGTGGCGGACGGGGTGGGGAGAGGATGGAGAGCAGCAGAGGGGACCGGATGGTGGCGGGTGGGGAGGAGACGGAGAGAACAGCAGAGAGGGGAGAGAGTTGGCGGCGGGGTGGGGAGAGGACGCATGGCGGCAGGGAGGGGATGGATGGCGGGGACAGATGGCAGCAGGGTGGGGAGGAGAGGACGGATGACGGCAGAGAGGGGACGGATGGCAGCGGGGTGGACGGATAGCAGAGAGCGGGAAGGTGGCGGCGGGGTGGGAATGGATGGACGGGGACGGATGGCAACGGGTATGGACGGAGAGGGGGGAAGTAAGAGAGGGGAGGGAGGGATAGGGAATTGGAATATCGCGAGGCCGTGGGGAAGGGATGGAGGAGGGTGGGGACAAGCTGTAGGAGGACGGATAGCAGCAGAGATGGGACGGATGGCGGCGGGGTGGGGAGAGGACGGAGAGCAGCAGAGGGGACGGATGGTGGCGGGGTGGGGAGAGGACGGAGAGCAGCAGAGGGGATGGGTAGCGGCTGGGTGGGGAGAAGACGGAGAGCAGCAGAGAGGGGACGAGTGGCGGCGGGGTGGGGAGAGGACGGAGAGCAGCAGAGGGGACGGATGGCTGTTTGTGCATCACCCCGCCCCTCAGCCAATGTGGGTGCGTGCCAGCGAGAGGTGTGGCCGGCCACCAACTAATCAGCAACCGCACAAATCCACCGACAAACAATTTTTCAGTTTTATATATATAGATAACAAGGAACTAGCATTGTCGTCTCTCCTTTAAAGGCAGAGTCACTAACCCTAGGCCTCTCTTCCTCTTCCCGGTCTTCTAACCTCAATCACAACACCACAGCCTCACTCTTTTCCATCAGCTTCCCAGCCATTTCACTTTTCTCTGCCTGTGCCCCCATGGGTCATTACTTACTGTGTATAGGAATGCAAGCACTGCCAGCCCTTCCGGTTTGTCCTTGGCCTCCTCAAAGCTCTTGTACAAATCTGAGTTATAATGAACAATGTGCAGCTGTGGAGACAGGACAGACAGTGTCAGAGATACAGAGGTAAAGTTAAAGAGCCAATCCAAACAATATCCTAAATGTGTGTGTTTTTAATAAATCAGTTCAGTAGTATTAGATAATGCTTAATTCCTTTTTTGTTATTATTGTAGCCCCTCTCTTTTTTTATATACCTCAGACTGCACCTGATGCTGAGGCAGGGGTCTAAGTCGTTATACCTATGTTAGCTGTCACACATGCTTGAGGCCAGTAAAAGGGACACAGCACTTGAATGTATGTAACAGGTTTATATATAGGATATGTAGATATAGCAAACAGATAATCAGCAACCATGTGATGCTTAGGAACAGGATCACTACATACAAGGCACAATACAGATTATATAATTACAGTTCATCTAAGCGCTGTGCATGTATGTGTGTTATAGTTGTAGCCATGCCACCTGCCCTACTCCTGGCAGTAAGCCCAGCTAGAATCAGACTGCATGGTAGTGCAGTAGTCAACATGGGGTTTTTGCCCTTCTTGGTGCTGCACTTGAGTGACAGTGGGAGGCGGTGACATCCGGCCTGAGCATGTCCAATCATGGGATGGACCTGGTGCCTTCCGTCTAGCAGTACTTAAGGGCAGTGCTGCCCCAAATTTAGTAGTGCATCTCCCCTTGAGAGAAGCAGGGATCACACAGGATTGCCTGGAGCTTTACCCTGTCCCTCTTCCCCTTGGGGGAGAGTGAGTGATACCCTATACCTCTGGTCCTGCTAGAGGGCCAGGGTAGAGCCAGGACAGCTGAAGGGGCCCTGACCTGTAGTGGTAGTCCAGGGGCTATCCTCAAGTTGACCATCCCAGATACTGCAGTGGGCAGAGATATGCCTTATTCCTGTACTGTCAGACCAAGAGAATAAACCGTTCCTGTTATTATACTCCCGCCTAGTGTGTGATCTTACTGGGGGGAGAGGTGATGGTTCTACTGTAGAACATCACCTTCACCTATCTGGAGCCTACAGCAGATGGAGGCGCTGCACTGCTAGAGAACCATGTGGGTAATGTACCCCAGAAACCTGATCCTGTGTCCCCACTAACACCGGCGGACATCTCAGCCCTCCTGTTAGCAGCAGGTATCATGCACCACACGGCCAGTAATGGCAGAATCTCCCAGAGTGTGAGGGAAAGACCATTACATAGTCAACATAATAGGCCTCTAGGTACCCCATTGGAGCTTGTGTATTGTCACTATAGGTTGCAGACATGTACTTCGCAAAGATATGTAGTGTGGTACCATTGTTGATGTTTCATTGGGGAATCCCCTCCGTCAGCGATCTATCTCTGGTCTTTGGCTCTCTGCAGCTGGATTCTCCGTTGATCAGTCCTCAAGTCTCCACGTGGAACACATGCAGGTCCCATCTCACAGGAGGCTCTGGATCGAGCCTCCCACTCTCAGCTCCGCACAGATCTCCCCACTGTCATGGCAGCCCCCCCTCTTAAAGCTCACTCTCCCTCATAGTCCCTCCACCTTCACCAGCCTTGCTACTGACTTATCACAGTCACCTGTCCATGGAGAGGCACCTGCTAGGGCAGTGTCCAAGTGTTGCTTGGCATACACAGGGGGTTACATTATAATTATTTAACTCTTAATGCCATTTTTTATGAGTTTGAATATACTGAGCACCCTTTGATTTATATAGAAGGTTTTAGCCCACCTCCCCAGAAGTGCAAGATCTTTGTAACACTTTCCTGATTGTGATCATTTGTTGCCAATATTCCCAGCAGTTTTAGCAGCAAACTGTAACAATAGATACAGTAATATTACCTTAGTTATATAAGAATACTGTACATTGTAGCCGCTTAGTTACACTGACTAAAGGAATGATTGAAACTGAAAGGCGGCCATTTAGTGAACCCTGGGAAGCAGAATCTTTGCTAATCGATCACGGGAGAACAAATCAATCGTTAGCTTAGCTAATTCGTTTTGAATACAAGTAATCAAATGCTACATATATTAAAACTAAAAAAAATATTTTTACTTGCTGCTTGAATTGCCTTTTTAAAGCTGCAATACTACATCCCCCCTATTTTTCTTATTATTATTTTCATATGTAAAGAATGTGTCAATGTATAATTCTACATTCCTATTTAAGCTGGCAATACTGATATGATTAAAGTAAGTAAAGTTATCTATTGTTCCAGTTTACAGCGCAAACTGCTGGGAATATTGGCAACAAATTATCACAAACAGGAAAGTGTTGCAAATGCACTGCTTGGGAGGTGAGCTAAACCTGCTATAGAAATCAAAGAATGCTTTAAAACTCATTAAAAATGGCATTTAGAGTTGAATAAATGTATTTATTTTTAAACCATCACTATTATCTAATACTACAGAGCTGATTTATTTAAAAAAAAATAAAAAAAACATATAAGATTTGACAGGTTTTGATGCTTTATGGTAGAGCAAAGAGAAGGATGAGATGCAATACTCACCTCTGCAAAGTATCTCATCCCATCAATTGTGTGCTCAGAGCCACTGGTCTCCAAGTCAAGACCCCCCCAGTGCAAGTGCATTTGTACTGCAGTGTAGCAGCTAGAAAGCCCCTGCTGGATGCTCATGTTGGATGGAAGTTCTATCTGTACTGTATGTAGGAACAAACATACCACAAATCAACGCTGGACTAACAACAGATGGCTTATTCTCTCTGAGGTCAGTATACTGGGAACGGGATGTACATGTATATAACACAACTCGTAAGAGTAATTTTAGAAAGGACGCTCTGCACTGCAGCATAAGTAGTACATGTGATTTTACCTGGCGTCTTGCTAAAATCTATATTGCCAAAGTTTATCCATGTTTAATAGAGACTCCAAGATACTTTATTGAAAAGGTTATTATTATTTTTTTACTTCCTGTTTAAGGGTCCCGGCCAAATAATGGACAAATAAAATCTCTAATTTTCCTTTCAGGCGCTTCTGAGAAGAGCATGTGTGTGTTTGCCAGTATGGAGTTGGTCTAATACAGTAACTTATTTAAGTTTTACACTTACCTGAGTGACCATTGTTGGTCATCTTGAAGTGACCTTGCAACGGTCCTTCGAAGCCACTGAGCTCCAAATGCCTAAGTTCTTGGCTATGTCGAACTTTTTTCCTCTGGATGTCTATGGGAGACTGGTGTTTTCCTGCACATACTGGAAACTTTTTCCCCCAGTTGGCTTCATCCAACTCTCCCTCTGTAAACATGAAAAATGATTGTTCACCAAAAGAGCTAAGCAAATAAGGTAGAATTATATAATACAGTAGAGTCTCGGTTATCCGACTTTCGGTTAACCGACACTTCATTTTATCCGTCATCTGCGGCCCCCCTTCTTTTCACTTCCCAGGTTTACCGGGAGCAGCAGAAGAGGAGGACCAAGGACCACAAGGTCAGTGGATCGGTGCAGCAGAGGCGTTACACCGGTGGATGGCGGTGGCAGTGGCGGCAGCAGGAGAAGAGCATTGACACCATGTGAGCAGCACAGGAGAACGGCCGGGGAGGAGCTGCACTGTAGTAGTGGCAGACACCGGAAGTCAGTAATGACTTCCAGGTCGGACCACTTGGACACGCTCCTCTCCGGCTGTTCTCCTGTGCTGCTCACATGGTGTCAATGCTCATCTCCTGCTGCTTCCGCCGCCGCCATCCGCCGTGTAATGCCTCTGCTGCACTGCTCCGCTGACATGGCGGTCCTCGGTCCTCCTCTTCTTCCACCACCGCCGGTAAGCCTGGTAAGTGAGAAGAAGGGTGGGGCCACAGATGACGGATAAGACTTTCTGTATTATCCGTCATTTTCGGTTATCCGACAAGGTATCGGTCCCATTTAGGTCGGATAACCGAGACTCTACTGTACCAATTTTTTGGTGCTCTTTATGTCTAACAGCGATAAGACATTCCATAATCTGAGACATAATCACCAAGGATGGTGCAATTTATCTAGGTATGCAGAGCACAATGTCAGGCTCCAATACAAAATCGTATGTGAGAGAGCACTATTTCCAACCAGGAGTCTCGCTTTCAGACCTATACATTCCATACAGCACTTAAAGGAAGTTTTAAAAACACATAGCAAATCTTCCTTCACTCTCTGGGAGGCACATAAATCTCGAAAAAGAAACAGAAAACAAATAAATACATTTACCCAGAAACTAGCCGAATTAGAATCTATCCACAAATTAAACCCCTCTCGGAAAAATTACAGGCAAATAATCTTAATTAGAGGCAAACTGAATCTTCTGCTAGTTACAAACGCAGAAAAGGGCATGAGATGGACTCAACAGAAGTTCTATAAATAAGAGGATAAGGCAGACAGAATTCTCGCCCGCAAAAAAAAAAAAATGAAAGCCAAAATTCATAGTATATACACAAAAAAGGCCTAATTTCCCATAACCCCAACATTATTTGTTATTATAACTGTTTCACCCCCGATTCCCAAAACACATCTTGATTAGATCACTTTCTAAAACCAGAACCACATAGGGAGTGCCTGGATTTTGACCCGAGGCCTCGTTCCAACACGAATTGACCTCCGTCGTCTATTGTGATCTTACAATCCCTCGTTTATCCCACCCAACATAACGCATTAAAAAAATATTATGCATCCCTTTACAATCTACCTGGCCCTGTTGGGGAATCAGCTTTTAGCTTTAGTAAGAGAGTACAAAAACTCAGAAACTTCCTAACAAAATGTAAACTCCCCACACTTGACTCAAATTATATCACAAATCTTGAAAAAACTATTGAATCACTTGAAATTCAGGAAGCAATCAAGTCCCTTAAAAACGGGAAGGCCCCTTGTCCAGATAGATTCTCTAACCTTTACTTCAAAAAAAAAGCTGTGTGTGCTGTGCACACGCATAGTAAGTGAAACTTCTTTGTGTGTTGTCAGCAACATATAAAGTAACAATAATATTAGATGTTGTTATAGATGTTTGTTTTGGTGTTTTTCGTAGCTCTAGTACGAGCACGATACTCACGCACTCTTTCTGTGTTAGTCTTAGCGATTTTTATTTTTGAGATTATTTTTTTGAGATTATTTTGAACGTAATTTTATTTCTGCACTTAACTGAATTCCTCGTGTGTGTGTATGTGTATATATGTGTGTGTGTTTGTGAGTGACCGTGTGTGACAGGGTGTGTGACACAGGGGTGTGGGTGGGTGGTCCGCCCTGCTCACTCCACGGAAACAGCCCTCACTAAAATAACTGATGACCTCCATGCTGCCAAAGACAGAGGTCATTACACTCTGCTCATATTGCTCGACCTCTCTGCAGCATTTGACACCGTGGACCACCCTCTTCGCCTTCACATTCTCCATACTCTTGGTATTCGGAACAAAGCTCTGTCCTGGATCTCCTCTTACCTCTCTCATCGTACTTTCAGTGTCTCTTCTGCTAACACCACCTCCTCCTCTATTGATTTCTCTGTGGGGGTACCCCAGGGCTCTGTCCTGGGACCTCTTCTCTTTTCTCTGTACACACTCTCGCTAGGGGACCTAATAACATCTCTTGGGTTTAAATATCACCTCTATGCTCACGACACACAAATTTACTTCTCAACACCTGACCTTACACCTGCTGTACAAACCAAAGTTTCTGAATGTCTCTCTGCTATATCATCCTGGATGGCCCTACGCTGCCTTAAACTCAACATGGCAAAAACAGAACTCCTCGTACTTCCTCTCAAATTCCTCCCAAACCTGGCCCTACTACCTCCTTCCACATTACTGTTGGAAGTTCGAACATTCACCCAGTAGCCCAAGCACACTGCTTAGGGGTCACACTCGACTCCTCTCTCTCATTCAAAACGTTTCTAAAACCTGTCGCTTTTTCCTCTGCAATATCACTAAGGCCTCGGCCATGGTCAGCACTTAGGCGCTGACTCGTGCTGAGGCGCGCTGGTGCTTACCAGTGAGCCCCTGCAGCCGCAATGAGAGCGGCTTTAGTAGGGGTTCGCCTACGCTTCCGCAAGCGTGCGGAAGCGTAGGTCTTATCCAAATTTTAATTTCGCGCTCATGGGAGCACAGGGCCGGTCACGCGAGCGGTTCGCCCAATGAGGGCGAACCAGCTCCATGACGTCACTGGCCCGCCCCCCGACACGCACACGGACGGCGAGCTAACCAAGCCCAGGGAAAGCACCCACTTTCCCTCAGCCTCAGCTCGCCTCCGTACGGCTGCTGCAACCCTGGACGCAGCCTAAGATACGCCAGTTCCTCTGTTGCTCGACTGCTAAAACTCTGACTCAGGCCCTCATTCTCTCCCGAAGAAGAAAGAGGTGCGCAAATCACATCAGGACATGGAAAGAAAGTAGAGAGAGACACAAGATAGTGCAATATTGTCAACCCCAAAAAATGAATTCAATGTTGAAAGCTCTATGAAATTTGCACTCACGTGTACAACGTGATTGTAAGGCGTTGTGGTTATTAGAAGTTACCAACTTTTGTTTCCAGATAGGTACTCCAGATCCATAGAAAAGGGAGGGAAATCCATATACAAAAAAGGAAAAAGCAAAATAGTAGTCGATACTGCTTTTAATATTAAAAACACAAAGTATCACTACATAAGTGCCTTGTCGCGAGCATTCAGACCACACTGGGTCATATGGACAGACCAGTAGTCAGTTCCAGGCAAGCGACAGCATACTGCTCGCGCGGCCGTCAACACGCATCGCCTGGGCTGAAGAAATCGTTTCTACTGGGAGTGTCACCAACAAGGGCCACTCTGTAGTCAATGATTACCCCAACCGCGCATTCCACTTAAGACTTTTCCCCCATGAAAACTTTTAAGTGGAAAACTCGCGTTGGGGGAATCATTGACTACAGAGTGGCCCTTGTTGGTGACATCACACTGTGGAAAGACGATTTCATTCAGCCCAGTGCATGCTGTAACGGCGCGGGAGCAGAGCTGTGCTGTGAACTATACTTGTCTGTCCACATAGACCCAGGGTGGTCTGAAGTGCTCGCTAAAAAAGGCACTTATGTAGAGGGGAATACTTTTGTGTTTAAATATTAAAAGCCAGTACTATACTATTTTGCTTTTTCCTTTTTTGTATATGATTTCCCTCGCTTTTCTATGGATCTGGAGTACCTATCTGGAAACAAAAGTTGTGTAAACTTCTAATAACCCACAACGCCCTTAAAATCACGTTGTACACGTGAGTGAAAATTTCATAGTAGCTTTCAACATTGAATTCATATGTTGGGGTTGACAATATTTGAACTATCTTGGGTCTCTACTTTCTTTCCATGTTTATGATGGTGATTTGCGACCGTTTCTCTTCGATGCTGGTTGGGATTTGGTCTGAATCCTGTGTCGGGAGATGCACTCATATAAGGACAGTATACCATTTATGTGTGTTTGGTTTATAAGTAATGTTAGTTGCGCTTTGTTTTATTTGTCCACTATACCTAATTAAATAAATGAATTATGAAAATATATTCTAGCATTGTGATTCATACCCTTACTGAAAATTAAAATTACATAATACTTTATCCAAAAATTGTACAATCTATGTCAATCTATATTAATCAGTGTAAATACTTTATTAAATCAAAAAAGTCTAATACTGTATTATAAAAATGATACAATATCATAAGGTCATTTATTAAACATTAGGTGTGGTTTTAAGGGCAGAAGTGTAAATATCCAGTGCGTTTCTCTACGATTCGATAGATTCTCCCTGTTTCCCTCATCCTCTCAACTGCTCAATCCATCGAAGTTTTCAATCCCCCTACCTGTGTATTTCAAAAGCCTAAAATCTTTGTTGTGTGTTTGTGTGTGTTGTGTGTTTTGTTTGTTTGTTTGTGTTTTGTTTTGGGCAAAGTGCTTCAAACACACGAGTCTCCAAACCTCCAAATATGTTTCTTTTATACTTATTTTTATGGTCTTGCTTTGGTTCCCACATACTGGAAAGCCACCCACACTTGCATTACTTTCACAATTGTAACCACTTTTATTTTAAAAGATTCCCCAGTAGTAAATAAGCAAAATGTATCTGCAGTCTCCGGGGCATAAATCTCCTAAGCAGTGTTTTTTCAAACAGGGTTCTCGGAGCCCTTGGGTTCCGGCCATCCCTAAACGGTCCCTGTAATTTTCAGGTCTTTTAAAATTGTACCAATACAGAAGATTTACAATTCACCTTTTCAGACACGCTATTAGAGAGGTTGGGTTCCTTACAATTATCTGATCTCCGACGAGTTAGTAAGAGTGTTGGGGTTCCTTACAAGCATATGATCTCAAGACGCGCTATTAGAGAGGGTTGGGGTCCTTACAATGCATCTATATCTCAGACGCGCTATTAGAGGGGTTTGGCTCACTTTCATGAGGTGGTCTCAGACCGCATATTAGAAGAGGGTTGGGGTTCCTTACAATGCACCTGATCTCAGAACTGCTATTGAGAGAGTTGGTTGGTCTTACAATGATCTGATCTCAGACGCACTATTAGAGAGGTTGGTTTTGGTGTCCTATACAATGAATTCTGTGATCGTCTCAGACGCACTGACTGATTCGAGCAGGTTGGGGTTTTACAATGCATCTGATTCAGACGCGCTATATAGAGAGGGTTGGGGTCCTACAAGCATCTGAATCTCAGAGTCGATATTGAGAAGTGGGGTTCCTTAAAATGAATGCTCGCACAGCTAAGATGCGCTATTAGAGAAGGTTGGGGTTCCTACAATGCATCTGTTCCAGAGCGCTATTAGAGGGTGGCGGTTACTTACAATGATTGATTCTCAGACGCGCTATTAGAGAAGGTTGGGGTTCCTTACAATGCATCTGAGACTGATATCAGACAGCTATTAGAGAGGGTTGGGGTTCATACAATGCACTGATCTCCAGACGTGCTATTTGAGATGAGTTGGGTGTCCTACAATGCATCTGATCTCAGACCGCACTATAGAGAGGGTGGGGGTCCTTACAATGCAATCTGATCTCAGACGCGCTATTATGAGAGAGGTTGGGTCCTTACAATGCATCTGATCTCAGACGCACTATTAGAGAGGGTTGGGGTTCCTTACAATGCATCTGATCTGACACGCTATTAGAGAGGGTTGGGGTTCCTACAATGCACCTGATCTCAGACGTGCTATTTGAGAGAGTTGGGGTTCCTTACAATGCATCTGATCTCAGACGCACTATTAGAGAAGGTTGGGGTTCCTTACAATGAATCTGATCTCAGACGCGCTATTAGAGAAGGTTGGGTTCCTTACAATGCATTGATCTCAGACGCACTATTAGAGAGGGTTGGGGTTCCTTACAATGCATTCGATCTCAGACGCGCTATTAGAGAAGGTTTGGGGTTCCTTACAAGCATCTGATCTCAGATGCGATATTAGAGAAGGTTGGGGTTCCTTACAATGCATCTGATCTCAGACGCGCTATTAGAGAGGTTGGTGGTTTCCTTACAATGCATACTGATTCTCAGAAGCGCTATTAGAGAAGGTTGGGGTTCCTTACATGCATTGATCTCAGACACGCTATTAGAAGGGTTGGGGTTCCTACAATGCACCTGATCTCAGACGTGCATTTGAGAGAGTGGGGTTCCTACAATGCATCTGATCTCAGACGCACTATGGAGAAGTTGGGGTTCCTACAATGAATCTGATCTCAGACGCGCATTAGAGAAGGTTGGGGTTCCTTACATGTCTGATCACAGACGCACTGATTAGAGAGGGTTGGGGTTCCTTACAGGATTGATTCACAGACGCGAGCTATTAGAGAAGGTTGGGGTTCCTTACAATGATCTGATCTCAGATGCGGATTAGAGAGGTTGGGGTTCCTTACAAGCATTGATCACAGACAATCATAGAGAGGGTTGGGGTTCCTTACAAGCATTGATCTCAGACGCGCTATTAGAGAAGGTTGGGGTTCCTTACAATGCATCTGATCTCAGACGCGATTGAAGAGGGTTGGCGGTTCCTTACAATGATCTGATCTCAGACGCGCATTAGAGAGGGTTGGGGTTCCACTAAGCATGTCTGATGCTCAGACGCGCTATTAGAGAGGGTTTGGCTTCCTACCAAGTGCATATCTGACTCTAGTCGACACGCTATTAGAGAGGGTTGGGCTCCTTACAATGCATCTGATCTCAGACGAGCTATTGAGAGGAGGTTGGGGTTCCTACAATGCATCTTGATCTCAGAACGCTATATGAGAGGGTTGGGGTGTCCTTACAATGTTGATCTGACTCAGACGCGCTATTAGAGAAGTTTGGGGTCCTTACAATGATATCTGACTCGAGTGAGCTATTAGAGAAGGTTGGGTTCCGTACAATGCATCTGATCTCAGACGCGTATTAGAGAGGGTTGGGGTTCCTTACCATGCATCTGATCTCAGACGCGCTATTAGAGAGGGTTGGAGTTCCTTTACAATGATCTGATCTCAGACGCGCTATTAGAGAGGGTTGGTCTCTTACAATGCATCTGATCTCACGCGCTATTAGAGAGGTTGGGGTTCCTTACAATGTCATTATGATCTCAGAGACGCGCTATTAGAGAGGGTTGGGGTTCTTACAATGCATCTGATTCTCAGACCGAGCGCTATTAGAGAGGGTTTGGTTCCTTACAATGCATCTGATCTCAGACACGCTATTAGAGGGTTGGGGTTCCTACAATGCATCTGATCTCAGACAGCGTATTAGATGAGAGTTGGGGTTCCTTACAATGCACCTGATCTCAGACGCGCTATTAGAGAAGGTTGGGGTTCCTTACAATGAATCGATCTTCAGACGCGCTAGAGAGGGTGGGGTTCCTTACAATGCATCTGATCTCAGACGCGCATTAGAGAGGGTTGGGGTTCTTACAATGGCATCTGATCTCAGACGCGCTATTAGAGAAGGTGGGTTCCTTACAATGCAAGTGATCTCAGACGCTGCGTATTAGAGAAGGTTGGGCGGTTCCTTACAATGCATTGATCTCAGCACTGCACGCACTATTTAGCATGAGGGTGGAGGGAGGGTCTCTGAAATCATCGATCTCAGACGCGCTATTAGAGAGGGTTGGGGTTCCTCCGACTGTCACGTAGGGTTCCTTAACCAAAAAATGATTGGAAAACACTGCCCTAAACTCTTTGCCCTTTTACAGATTATTTGTGGCACCTAAAGTAAAATCTGATTTAATAAAGGGTCATGCAAAAGGATACTCCAACATAACATTTTTGGGATTTGAGGATCAAAAGTTGTTTGAAAAGTCATATTTGAATAATTACTTCTAATCTTAGAATTATTTATTTTCTTCTTAGTTTTGTTTAAAAGAAGACTCTTCCTCTCTATTTCTTGAACTTTTCCTAGTGCATTGGATACAAGTTTCTTATTGCATCCTCTTTCTAAGAATCTATCATAAATCAATTGTGATTGAGTGGTGACATTTTTATTTCAAGTGCGGTTCCTTTATTAATTTCTAAAATTGCCGCAGCGTGGTACAATGGGGGAGGGGGTACAGAGTGATATCAATTACATAAACTGAATGGCCTGCAAATACAAATAAGGGCAAACATTCACAAACACATACAGAAGGTAATGAGGGCCCTGCTGGTGAGAGCTTACTATCTAGAGGGTATAAGAGGCATTGCTGAAACATAAGGTAAAGTGACTGCTCATTGTGGGACGGAGTATGTCTCAGGGTGGACTATGGGCCAGCGGTACAGCTGGGTCTATTAAGGTTTGGGGGGGGTGAATTCAAGGGGGTGTTAGATCGCGTGGAGTTTGATCCAGCTGCACATCTCGTACCAATAGGGTTGCGGGGAAGGGGTGGATATTAGAAGTATGCCAGATAGGCTTCCTTAAAAAGGTGAGATTTCAGAAAGTTTGGGGATTTCTGAACGCTGGGGGAGAGTCTGATGGTGAGTGGTAGGGAATTCCAGAGAAACGTGGTAGCACGGGAGAAGTCTTGTAGGCGGGAGTGAGAGGTGGTAATAAGGCATGAGGGGAGGTGGATATTGTTGGCAGAACGGGGGGGGGGTTAGGGATATATTTGGGGATGAGGGCTCAGATGTAAGGAGGGGCAGCATAGTTGAGAGCTTTAGAAGTCAGAACTAGGGTTTTCAATTCTAGAGGACATGGGAAGCCAGTGAAGGGATTTACAGTGGAGCATCAGAAGTGGAGCCATGAGTGTTGTATATCAGTTCATTTTGGATGGATTGAAGTTGGGACAGGCGGAAGAGGGGAATGCCAACTAGGAGAAGTTGGCAGTAGTCAAGGCCGACAGGGTAAGTGAGTGAATTAGGATTTTAGTAGTATCATGAGTGAAAAAAGGGTGTATCCTAGTAATATTTCAGAGGTGGAGGTGGCAGGACTTAGTGAGGGCTTGAATGTGAGGAATGAAGAAAAGTCAAAGATGACCACTAGGCCGCGGGTTTTGTGTGTTGATAGGATTGTGGTATTATTGGCAGTGAGGGAGAGTTTGGGTGATGGAGTGACAGTGGAAGGGGGAAAGATTTAGTTCTGTTCTGGATATGTTAAGGTTGAAGTAATGGTGGGACATCCAGAAGGAGATTGCAGAGAGACAGTTGGAGACATGGGACAGGAGAGAGAGGGAGAGGTCAGAGGAGGAGAGGTAGATTTGAGTGTTATCAGCATGAAGATAATACTGAAACCCAAAAGAATGTATTAGTTCGCCAAGAGAAGGGTTATAGAGTGAGAAGAGCAGAGGGCCAAGGACAGAGCTCTGGGAACCCTGACAGAAAGAGGGAGTGAAGAGGAGCAAACACCAGAGAAGATAACTCTGAAAGAGTGGTTGAATAGGTAGAGTTTCAACCAGGAGAGGGCTGTGTCACAGAAGCCAGTGGAGTGTAAGTTGTGCAAGAGAAGGGGGTGATCAACAGTGTCAAAGGCAGCAGAGAAATTACCCTTAGACTTAGCTGTAAATAGGTCGTTGGTCACTTTTGTTAGGGCTGTTTCAGTCGAGTGTAGAGGGTGGAAACCCCTCTAAATATTATATATTATTACTGTTTGTTGTGGTCACTGGATGCCAACAAATATGTATTTTGGTTTACTGGTTTAAAATAGGTTTTAGCAGCAACTGAACAACTAGTATGTTCCACCGCAATAAGTTGGTCCAGAAATTCGATCTCTAGGCTGCTAAACTATACTAACCATGCAGTCTGCAAACACTTAGGTGCCGTTTGGAGCCTTATTACGCGTATTCACCCCACAGGGTCAGGACACTGTACTGCCTGGAATTGGTTCAACAGTCTTGTGAGCAATAAGATTTATTAATTAGGGTTCCGCAAAACAACTATTTCCTAGCAAGGGGTGCACAGTATAAAAAAGGTTGGGTTATTAATATGCACATGACCAGGAGTTGTTGGCACATATGTTATCACCAACTCATCACTTCGAATCATAAGAAACTGCCCTGAAAGTCATAATTTAAAACTTTGGGATCAAGTATAACCCTCGGAGGCTGAAGTTTCCAATTCCATACCTTCCTCCTCTTACCTTGGTAAGTCCACTCAGACAGATGTGAGTTGGTTATATGGCAGCTGTGAGCAAGCAGCAGAAGCAGATGCAGGCACAGTTGCTGAGGTCTCCCCATGGTTGATGCGGTGTGTGTTTCACGAGACATGTGCTCTGCCTTTTGATCAAGAGCTCCAAACGTGTAAATAATAATTTTAAAAGGTTGCTCCATGAAACGTCATCCTCCCTCCCACTATACACACAGACTTCTTTCAGCCCCCCCTGCTCTGCTTTTATCTATCACAAAAGGTAACAGAGCTCAGTTGGACTCTAGCATTGAAAAGGTTTTTATTGATTACCAGATAGGAATCTGCCACGTTTTATCTGCCTAGTTTGTGTCATTGCCGTGTGTATGTTTGTACAGTATGTCACCCCTGATCCGACACGTTTGCCACAGTAAGTAGCTTTACAAAAGTCCCGGATTTGAAAAAAAGACTTGCATTTATTAAACATTGGGGCAAAGCTTTGTGGATCATATTTTAGAAAGATGCATGCAGTAAGAATTTAACGGGGGAGAGACTTTCTAAAATACATCCCCTTTCTTTAAAAGAAAATTGGTAATTAAAAAGTAGCGGTAACACCGGTAATCAGTACTGTGACGACAGGGGCTACATGGCACCTGAAGACAGGTCCTTCTCTATCTTGAAGGTAAGGTGTGTCACCTTAGTCAATAAATCCATGGATCGAATTATTTTGTTCCAGCATTTATTCCGAGACAGATATACGGCACAGCATGAATTCATCTTAGCATCTGTAAGAAATTGTCTTTTTTTAATATCTTTTTATTAGGGTGTTTCCAGAGACACTTCAAAACATTTAATTGTAGCATGTTGTATTTACATGTACATACAGTAGATCATCACAATAATGTTACATAGTTCAATACATATTTGCGATACCCATTTTTCTTCTTTTTTCCCCCGAACTTATAACTGGTCTTGATCCAATATCTCGATCATTTAACTCAATACCTGGTTTCATAGCTTGCTTGTGACTCCCGCCCTTTCTTTTGAATATCGTATTTGTATTTGACTTAGACTAGGCTCTTCGTATTTAATCTGTTCTGTTGTGTTATGTTGTGTTGTCTTTAGTTACAGTACGTTCCCCTTATTTCCTGTTTCCTTTATTAGGATTTCCATCCGTTTCAGTTTACAGGCTTATCTCGGGTCTTTTATTCTGTTCTTGCTGGGGAAATGAGTTTATAATCATCTTCCATTTTAGGTCAAATTTGTCAAACTGATTATCTCCTACTTGTTCGGTAGATATTCTGCCTACCGTGATCAGTTTGACCAAGAGGGATTTTATAAGCTCTATGTTAGGTGCTTGGGAATCCGACCACTTGATCATAATGGCTTTTCTGGCTGCCAGGAGAATCATCTCTGTTGGGAGAATAGCCCCCCTATTTTGGTTGATCTTAATTATTCAAGGTTCAGTGTTGGCAAATATCATGGGGAGGCGGTGTCTTACCCAGCTAATTTTCATCACTTCTTTAATATATTGTAGAACCTGTGTCCAGAACTCTTTCATTTTTTTGCATGTCCAGAGATAGTGTTTGAGGTTAGCTTTAGGGAGGTTGCATTTGGGGCATTTCGTTATGTCTGCTTCTACATTCGTAATTTGTCTGATGAAGGTTATATATGCCCTATGCATTATCTTGAATTGCATTTCTCTCCAGTTTTCTGATGTAATTATTTTGCAAGTCCTGACATACCCAATCGTTAGATCTTCCATCGTCTGAATGTCTTGGAAGTCTTGTTGCCATGCTTCTAGATTTTTTTTGTTATTTTTCTCCATGTCTTGGTCTCTAATTAATTTATATATGTCAGCTAGCGAGTATCTGGTATCTGTGTCTTGATTGAAGTACGTGTCTATTGCATTGTTTCTAATATGTGTTTTTTGTAGTCTTGGCATTTTCTCCCATAGTTTAGTAGTTGTATGTAATGGAATACCTGGGTTTACGGTATATTATATGTTGAAATTAGCTCCCTATATGACATAAACCCTTTCTTCTCCTTATTTATAATGTCTCCTAGGTTTCTTATCCTTTTCTTTTCCCAGCTGCTAAAATGGCTATGTTCCTTTCCCAGGGGGAACATCTGATTTCCCTGTATAGGTAGGAATCTGGAAATTGTGTAAGACAATTTAAACTTTTTCCTAATTATTCGCCATGTAACCACTGTATCCCTGATTTAATACGTTGGATTTGATCACTTGGGGCTTTTTATTCCAGTTTGTGTGTAATAGTTCTGCCAGTGAGAACTCACCCGCAAAATATTTTTCTAATTCTGGGGAGGAGTAATAGTCTTTCCCTTGGGTCCAATCCCCCACATGCCTTAGCATGCAGGCTAGGTTTATAGTCTCATATATTTTGTATGTTATTTCCTCCCCTTTCTTTGGCCATCTGTAGTTTTATCAGCACTATTCTCATTTTTTTTTCCTTGCCAAAGGAATTTGCTCACCCCCTTATTCAGTTCATTAACATCGCTATGTTTGATTAGCAGTGGGAGTGTTTGGAGGGGATATAGTAGCCTTGCGAATTATATCATTTTTATGACACATGCTCTGCCAAAAAATGACAGTGGAAATGTCATCCAAGATCTCATCTCTTCCAGGATTGTTTTAACTTGATGATATTTTTGTATAATTACATGAGATCTGATTCTAGGAAATTCCTAGGTATTTAATAGGGGCCTGTGACGGAGCGACCTTGTCGGTATGGTCAGAGAAGAGCTTACACACCACTTTCTTGCGATGAAAAGCGCTTTATTTCCCTTACAAGAGAAGCAGGTTGTAGTTGCACAGAGAATAAAGCAATGAAAGTAAATGGCATAAGTCTGCAAACAAAAACAATAGTCCTTAATTCCAGGTACAGAACAGGGAGTTCAGGCTCTCCCCTCAGCCAGGCTCTCCCCTCAACCAGGCTCCCCCCCCTCCCCGCCTCTCCCCTCAGCCAGGCCCTCCCCTCAGCCAGGCTCTCCCCTCAGCCAGGCTCTCTGCAACCTGTTTCCTCACAGGTTCAGAGACAAAATGACAGCTTGGAAGAAATCTGCTGTCTTCCTTTTAAACCCCCCCCTTTCCAATCAGCTAGCAAACCTGCAGCTAGGGTTCTTTTGGCCTGCTAAAGTGAGAGAGTTTAACCTCTTGTATACTCCCTCACAGGGCCTTTGTTACTTTTATCGGTAGGCTGTTGTTTTTTGTGGTTCTGTCTGGCCTGTTTATGCACATGAGCTCAGTTTTGGATACATTTATTTTAAATCCAGCAAAGGAGCCGAACCTTGTAATAGTCTCGAGAATTTTCTCTAATGATCTATTGGGGTTAGATAGGAATAGAAGAATATCGTCCGTGAACATTGCTCATTTTAAATTGTTTTTTCCCATCTTTATTCCCTCAAATTCTGTTAGCTGTCGCAGAAAGTGGGCTAGAGGCTCTATGGCAAGATTAAAAAGTAAGGGGGACAGTGGGCATCCTTGTCTCATGCCTCTGTGTAGTGCGAAGGATTCAGCAAGGCATCCAGCCGCGATAGTTCTAGCCTTAGGTTTGTTATATAGGGTCTTTATTACATCATTAAACTTCCCTTTAAATCCAAATTTTTCCAAGGTGTATATTACACGATCCCAATGTATGTTATCAAATGCTTTCTCGGCATCAATGGCCATCAGGGCTGAGTATTTTATTTATTTGTGCCCACTTTATTACGGAGATGACCTTTCTTATATTCTTCACTGCGTATTTGCCTTTGATAAATCCCAATTGGTCTGCGTGTATAATTTTGGGTAGTATCTGGGCCAATCTGTCTGCCATTATTTTGGTAAAGAGTTGAATGTCCTGATTGATCATGGAAATTGGTCTATATGACTCATGTAGGGTTCTTCCCGGGTTTATGAATTATTTTAATATGGGCCATTTCGCTAGAGGGCAGTGGTTCATTTTTCTCTAGTATTTTTTGGAATGTTTTCTCTAGCGGGACACTTAAATCTTCTCTAAGTATTTTGAGGTATTCTCCCGAGAGCCCGTCAGGGCCCGGGGCTTTGAAGTTTTTCAGGTTCCTACTTGCTCTTGTGCTTCCTCGGGTGTAATTGGAGAATTGATAAATTCCAATTGCTCGCCACTAATTATTGGTAGTTTTATTTCTTTGAAGAATTTTTCTCTTTCCTCTATATTGATATTTCCCTTGCTATACAGTTTTTCGTAATATTCTTTGAAGATGTTACTGATTTGCTCTGCTATAATTGTGATTTGGCCTCTTGTGCCTGCCATTTTGGTGATGGGTTTTATATTGTTGAAGCCTCTCATGAGGTTTTCCAATAGTCTGCTTGTTTTATTCTCATATTTAAAGAATTATATTTCCCTGGCTGTTTTTTTTTTTTTTTTAATTCTTGCTTATCTAGCCAAATCTCACAATCTGCTTTTTTCTGGGAGAAGTTCTCCCTGTTTTCTTGTGTGTCTTTAGTGAGTTTTCTTTGGCGATTTATATGCTTTGCTTAATTCTGTGCTAACAAGGTTGAACCTCCTGTTGGCTTCCTTTTTGTAATTATTGACAAATGAAATTATGTGCCCTCTCATTACTGCCTTGGATGCCTTCCAGAAGAGCACTGTGTTATCTCTATGTGTTTCATTATTAGTTTCGTAATCCTTCCAGCTTTTGATTTGGAATTCCTTAAAATTATTATTTTGGGCAAGGTAATTGGGAAACCTCCAGATATTTGTGTCACGGTAGTGCTGCCCGCAGACCAGACCCGTCCCAAGACTGAGGTGGGACGTATAATACCACGCACCCGCAGCAGAGGGGCGTGTCCGGAGTGTGGTAGTAGTTGCCAGGCCAGGTGTGTTTAGTAAGGGGACCAAAGGTACTTGCCGTGTCCGGAGGTAGAAGAATCGTGGTGATTGCCGTAGCCGGGGGTCGAGGGTGCCAGAGGTCCGGGAGGTAGAGGAGCAAGCCGAGATTGAAGGGCGAAGAGAGACTGCGTCGTGAGGAGTAAGCCGGGGTCCAGAGCCAGAGCAACAGATGCTCCAGTTCATGACTACATGCTCCAGTGGGCAGCAGAATTGGGCATAGTTATAGACCAAGAGGATTGGGAAAGTATTTGGGAATCAGCCTCAGGAACTTCCATATGTACCACAATCAAAGAAAATATTTACAAAATACTGTTTCGCTGGTATCTCACCCCAGTTAGAATAAATCAAATCTACCCTCTGGCTTCAGACCTATGTTGGAGAGGCTGCGGACAAAAGGGTGACATGGCCCACATATGGTGGTCATGTCCAGAAATTCAGAAATACTGGGAAACCATACAGACTTTAATCACAGAGGTCACAGACCTCACAATACCCATTGACCCGCTGACCTACTTGCTGGCCAGGCCAATTGAGAACATTGACCGCCCAACAAGTAAATTGATCTCCTTCATTCTCACGGCGGCTAGATGTGCGGTGGCGGCCTCGTGGAAGAAGGTGTCTCCCCCCCCTAGGCAAACTGTTAAAAACAGAATACAGGAAGTCATGTTAATGGAAAAGCTCTCGGCTTTTATAAAAAGGAAAACGGAGCCCTTTTACAATACATGGGAACCGTGGCTGTCCCGTATGACAGATTAGTGACGACCATTCCCACAGTAGAAGACAGCAGTAGTGGAAGAGTACAGTACAATGGTCTGAGAAGGAAGGGTCCTCCCTTCCCCAGACCCTGCCCCCCCCCTCCTCATCTCTCCATCACTTCTTCTCCCCCTCCCCCCCCCTCTCTCTGTTTCGACCCTCACGCCAACCCTGCCGACCCACACTTGAAGGTCGGGGGAGCGTTGAGTCTTTCCCTCTTTCTGTCTATAAAACAAGAAAAACCTGTATTAGGCAAAATATTGTTTATTCTGTATACAATGTATTTCACACAATGCCTAATAAAAACTGTTGGAAAAAAAAAAAAAAAGAGTGTAGGGGCGTGAATATGACCTCGAGGAAGCCAGGTGTGTTCCTCTGGACCGTAGCCCTTCCACTGTACGAGAAACTGGACCTTCCACCTGGAGAGATGTGAGTCCACTTTAGACTATTTCGTACTCCTCGTGTCCTTGAACAATCACACGGTCGGGTCTACGAGTATAATCTGGAAAGAGAGTACTCTGTACAAAAGGCTTCAATAACGAGGTATGAAAAATATTGGGTATCTTCATTGCTGGTGGAAGTTGTAGACGGAAGGAGACAGGGTTAATTTGTTCCAGTATGGAAAAAGGTCCCAGAAATTTAGGTGCCAATTTTGGGGTAGGAGCTTTTAGACGAATATGTTTTGCCGAAAGCCAGACCTTATCCCCTGGCTTGTATCTGGGAGAAGCTTGGCGATGTCTATCAGCCTGGAGTTTGAACCTTCCTGCAGCCTCCTGGAGAGATGACTGAACCTTGGTCCAAGAGTCCTGAAATAAAGAGATCCGTTCTTCGGCAGCTGGCACTCCTGAGAGAGTATTGGAGATGGGAAGACGAGCAGGATGGAATCCGTAATTTATAAAAAATGGGGATTCGCGGGTAGATTCGTTCTTCATGGAATTGATAGCAAACTCTGCCCAAGGCAGCAGTTCCGACCAGTTATCTTGGGTCACGGACACAAAACAACGCAGATATTGCTTTAACGTCTGGTTGACTCTCCGTTTGTCCATTTGTTTGAGGATGATATCCTGAGGAAAAAGATAGTGAAATTCTGAGTCTTTTGGAGAAGGCTCGCCAGAACCTGGATACAAATTGGGAGCCCCTGTCCGAAACTATAGAAGTGGGAATCCCATGAATCCGAAAAATTTCCTTGGAAAAAATGTCCGCGAGGGTGGGTGAGGTGGTTAGGCCCTTGAGGGGAATAAAGTGTACCTGTTTAGAAAAGCGATCAATTACTACTAAGATGGTGTTCATCCCTTTAGATCTGGGTAACTCAACAATAAAGTCCATAGAGATATGGGACATGGGGCGTTCCGGAATGGGTAAAGGCAAAAGTAAGCCGGAGGGTTTTTGTCGAAGGGCTTTGATCTGAGCGCAAGTAGGGCAGGCGCTGGTGAATTCCCGGATGGTACTAGCCATATTAGGCCACCAAAAGGTGCGTTGGATAAGATCCAGGGTTTTTCGGAAGCCGGGATGTCCTGCAGAGCAGGCAGAATGACCCCACTCTAAGATTTTGGGACGAAATTCATGAGCAGCATACAACCTCCCTTCTGGTACCTCTAAACAACCCTGAATGTTTCTTTGAGCCCTAAGGATCTTGTCCAGAATGTTGAATGAGGCCGCAGAAATTATAAGTCCCTTGGGCAGAATAGTCTCGGGAACTTCTTCGGGTCTCTCCTCCGGGGAGAACTGTCTGGATAAAGTGTCCACCTTTACGTTCTTGGTGCCCGGGATGTATGATAGGGTGTAGGTAAATCTGGAGAAGAAGAGTGACCAGCGAGCCTGGCGGGAGCCCAGGCGACGTGCAGTCTCAATATAAAGAAGGTTCTTATGGTCAGTAAGAATAGAAATTGGCTCTAGACCCCTCCAGAAGGTGTCTCCACTCCAGAAGAGCCATCTTAATAGCAAGCAGTTCTCTATTGCCCACATCGTAGTTCTTCTCGGCAGAGGAAATTTTTTTGGAGAAAAAACTGCAGGGGTGCAACTGGTCTTGCGGGGAAGATCTTTGAGAGAGCACGGCACCTGCACCGCAATCCGATGCATCAACCTCCAGGATAAAGGGCAGACTCTTGTCAGGATGTCGAAGAATAGGGGCGGAAACGAATGTACGTTTTAAAGTTTCGAAGGCTGAGGCTGCCTCAGGAGACTAAACTTAGGGGTCGACTCCATTTTTCGTGAGAGCGGTGATGGATGCAATTATGGTAGAAAAATTCTGAATAAACCTTCGATAGTAATTCGAAAAGCCTAAAAACCGTTGAATAGCCTTGAGGGAATTGGGCTGTGGCCAGTTGAGAATGGCTTTGAGTTTCTCGGGGTCCATAGAGAAACCCTTGTCCGAGATGATGTATCCAAGAAATGGCGTAGAGGACAGATGAAAGAGGCATTTTTCCATTATGGCGTACAAGTGATTGGAACGGAGACGGGAAAGGACGAGCTTGGTGTGTCGAATGTGATCCTGGAGATTGCTGGAAAAGATGAGAATATCGTCTAGGTATACGATAACAAAAGAATTGAGTACGTCTCGAAAATTTTCATTTATGAAGTCCTGAAAGACCGCTGGGGCGTTACAGAGCCCGAAGGGCATCACCAAGTATTCGAAGTGACCGCTACGTGTATTGAAGGCGGTCTTCCATTCGTCACCCTCCCGAATACGATTAAGGTTGTATGCCCCCCAGAGGTCCAATTTCGTGAAGATCTTAGCCCCCTGGAATCTCTCAAACAGTTCGGATATGAGAGGGAGGGGGTACCGGTTCTTGACCGTGATCCGGTTGAGACCCCGATAGTCGATGCACGGTCGGAGAGAGTTGACCTTCTTTTTAAAGAAAAAAAAACCGGCACCGGCGGGGGAGGATGAATGGCGTATGAAGCCCTTCTCGAGGTTTTCACGTATGTATTCGTCCATGACCTTGGTCTCTGGAACGGAGAGAGGATAGGACTTGGATTGAAGTGTGGTGCCAGGAATCAGGTCGATAGGACAGTCGTAGGACCTGTGGGGGGTCAAAACTTCAGCTCTAGTCTTGCAAAAGATGTCCAGGAAATCGGAGTAGACCTCTGGTAGGTCGATCTTTGGAGTTGACGGAACTATAATCCCAGCGTGTTGCATGAGAGGAATTGTGCTAGAGATGAGTAACTCCTTCGGTTTTGGTGCCCATTGTATAGGAGTGCGCGCCCTCCAGTCAATACGGGGATTGTGCTGCTGGAGCCAGGGTAGGCCAAGGGTTACCTGGGTCCCGGGGGAATGAATCACATCCAACGTAAGGGTTTCACTGTGTCGATCGGTGGAAGATAAGGTGAGGGGAATCGTCTCAAGGGAAATGAAGGCCGGGTTCAAGGGTCGACCATCGATCCCTTCTAGTCCGATGGGTACTCTCTTCCTAATGAGTGGAATATTATTAAGCTTCGCGAATTCCTGATCCACAAAGTTCCCACCTGCTCCGGAATCAACAAAGGCGGCCGCAGAGGCACGAAATGAAGGGCCCGAAAGAGTGACCGGAATGAAAAGCTTCTTGGGGAGCTCGTCACTGGAAAGGGGGCAAGGAGAAATGGCACCCAGGGAGAGCCCCTTTATACTCACTGGGTGGAATCGTTTCCCGGACGCAGGGGCCAATTCAGGTGTCAGGGGATCAGGGGATCCGCAATAGAAGCACAGCTCACGGTCCCTTCGGAGTTGTTGTATCGGTGGGCGGGTCTGTTGAGTCCCCAGTTATATGGGCTCCAGAGGTTCCAGGGCTGGGAACCGGGACGACTGAGATCTTGGAACAGGAAAAAACCTAGGAAAGTGGGCGACCAAAGGCTCAAAACGAGGACGTTGGCGTTCGGAGCGTCGTTCCTGGAGGTGCTGATCCATCCGAATAGCCTGAGCAATCAATTCCTCCAACGCTCCTGGCCTGGGATGAGCGTCGAGTTCGTCCTTTACTGTATCCGATAACCCCTGCCAGAAGATGGCGATGAGTGCCTCCTGGTTCCAACGGGTCTCAGCTGCTAGGGTCCGGAATTCCAGAGCATACTGCTACGGAACGGTGCCCCTGTGAACAAAAGAAGAAGGAAGAAGAGGCCGTATCCTGACGTGCGGGAGTGTCAAACGCGCTGAAAACTCCTACGAAGAGAGGCATAGTCTTGGGTTATCTCTGGCGTGTAATTCCCAAATTGGAGAAGCCCACGCCAGGGCGCCACCAGTCAAGAGGGAGTACACATACGCCCTTTCTTACGTCCTGTGGTGAAATGAAGAGGCGCCATCTCGAATGTGACCTCACACTGGTTTAGGAATCCGCGCAGGCCTGCGGATCGCCAGCGTAGGGTTTCGGTGCGGGTATCTTGGTCTCGGGTGTGGCTGCGCCAAGAGATCGGGCTGAGACGGGGAGGGGAGGAACGCCAGGTGGTGCACCCTGGAGAGAAAGTTGGTTAGCCGTAGAGCTAGGTCAGAGATCTGGTGGACATGGTTTGTTTCTGTACCACCAGGGCGAGAGAATTTGGTCTAAGGTAGGTTCATCAGTCTCGATCTGGTCTGCGTCGGTTGGGCTCTGCATAATGTCATGGTAGTGCTGCCCCAGACCAGACCCGTCCCAAGACTAGTGTAGGTGGAATATAATACCACGCACCCGCAGGAGAGGGGCGTGTCCAGAGTGTGGTAGTAGTTGCCAGGCCAGGAGTTTAGTAAGGGGACCAAAGGTACTTGCCGTGTCCGGAGGTATAGAAGAATCATGGTGATGCTGTAGCGGGGGTCGAGGGTGCTAGAGGTCCGGAGGTAGAGGAGCGAGCCGACATCGAAGGGCGGCGCGAGGAGCGCGTCGTGGGGAGTAAGCCAGGGTCCGCAGAGCCAGAGTAGAGTAGAAGCCAAGCCGGGTAAACCTGAAGAATACGAAGAACAAGAGTACACACGAATACTAGTCCAACTAGCAGAAGCTACGCAGAGCATGATTCCCAGGGGGAACAGGGGGTAATATACGTGGAGGGGACCAATCAAGGAAGGAGGCAGAGGGGGTGCTGGCCTGGAGCGCCTTGTGACTGGTGCAGGCTGTGATCCTTGCCGTTGATCAGCTGTGGGTGTGAGAGCAGGACGGGGGCTGCAGCTGTACAGGGGGCATGGCTAGAAGGCGGAGGAGTGAATAAATTACTGCCGGAGGCGCGCGTGTGTAAGATCCCCTGCGCGTCCCCGACAAGATGGCGGACGCAAGAACCGCGTTGGGCGAGATCGCCGAGTCCCATACCGAGGACACGTCAGCGGGGAGCAAGGGTGGCGCAACAAACCTCCGAGGCAGGTAAGGAGGTGTTTCGTTAGCCCTGCTTCCTGACAATTTGGGCTTTCACAGAAATACCCAAGTCGATCTCAATTAGTACCAGGTCATGGCAAAATAATCTCACTGATTTCCGTTTAGAGATTTTATTTAGCATCCCTTCCCACTGGATTGCATCTATTCTAGAGAAGTGGTGGAGGTGTACTCCTGAATAGAATGAGTATTCCCTCCTATTAGGTTGTAGGTTCTCCAGGCTTCCACCATTTTTAATGTATCTTTTATGAGTGTCAGTTTGTGTTTGGATATTTACTAATGGGGTCTTTCCTCTGCTTCCTGATCTATCTAAATATGTATCTTGTATTGAATTCCAGTCTCCTCTCATCACCGTGTTTTTGCATTTATAGCTTAGTAATCTTTGGGTTAGGTCTTTAAAATATTGAGGATCATGATCGTTAGGGCCATAAATATATATAGGGCTATAAATATTTCCCAATATATATTCCTTCCCCATGCTACTGACTCTGGCAATCAGGAGTCTTCCTTCTGTGTCAGCTTCTGTGGCTATTATTTCTATTGGGGTGTTTTTCTTAATTAATGTGGCCACCCCCGCTTTCTTGTGAGTAGCTGGAGAGAATATACACTGTCCCACCCAGTCTCTCTTCAATGTAGCTGATTCTTTAGCATCTAAGTGGGTTTCTTGCAATAGCGCTATATCTACCCTCTTTTTTCTTTAGGTAGTTCAGAATTTTCCTACGTTTGATGGGGTTGTTAAGGCCTTTTACGTTCCATGTCACTATTTTTACTGGCGTTTGTATTTTGTGTTGGGGATGTACAGTATTTGTGCGCTTTTACCTTTTTCCATGACGCTTTTAGTGTCCTATGTTTGTTGGTTCTTTTCCCTTTCCGAGCCTCAGACAGCTTATCCACTTTCTGGGAGTCACAGCTATGCTTTAACACAGGCCTGCACAACTCGTAAAGTGAGAAGGGCCGATCTGCTCCAAGGAAAAAAAAAATGGGCCGCACGGGTAAAATCATCATCATCATCACCATCATCATCTCTCCTCCAGCACCTCATCATTATCATCATCATCATCATCATCCTCATATCTCCCCCAGCACCCCTCATCATCATCCTCATATCTCCCCCAGCACCCCTCACTATCAACCTTTGCGATACTCCCCATCTATCTCTCAAACCCCCATCTCTCCCCCTCACCCACACACATAATAGTGTGTGTGTGTGTGTGTGTGTGTGTGTGTGTGTGTGTGTGTTTTATTTATTTTTTTGGACCTTTGGCCCGTCACTCCGCCTCAGGCCAATGAGAGGTGTGGGGGGCGGGCCAAGGGGGTGGTGTGAGTGTGTGAGGCCAATGAGAGGTGTGCGGGGGCGGGCGGGCCAAGGGACCAATGAGATTGCCGCTAGGGACACCGGACATCCAGCAGGCAGGCATGCATGCATGCAGGCAGGCAGGCAAACATACAGTGCTTTCACTAATATAGTATAAGATAGCTACCTTTTAAGGCACATACGTGTAATCCATGGCAAATTCACCCAGTTTTAAGCGTATTTTAAAACCTCATAGTACAAGGAGTGCTGCTGTTGTTGCCTTTAAGAGCGCCGCTTCTCGGTATGTTACTTTTCAGACACCTGCCAGATGGAGATCACCACTCAGCTGAAACAGATTGAGACAGATATTCGGGATGTGAAAAAGCAGGTGGACACTGGAAAATCTTCCAGAATGCAGCTGAGAGGTAGGAGAGTAAAGATATGCAAGAACTTTCCAAAATGCATTTGTGAACTTTTTTGTGATTTTGTTGCCAAATTCGATTCCTGGCGAACCAGTTTGCAGAACTTTGAAGGGCTAAACGTTTCTCAGGAGTTCCACATTTCCACCATCAACTCAGTGTTTCGCCAACAAATCACAGCTCATTCACAATTTGTGCAAGAGAGAGATGCTAATTTCAATCCTTTGCATATCCAAGTTAGCATTAGCATTCTCTCTGAAGGGAGTGTAACGCTGTGCTCACAACAAACAAGGCGGGACCCCGGTGGGAATGGGTATAAACGCCACCCACAGCCACGGGGGTACGTCTGGAGAGTGGATGGTCAGGCAGTCGGGTCGGGATGGAGAGGTTAGAGTAGTCTTGATACTTTCCGAGGTCAGAGGTAGGAGCCGGTAGAAAGGTCGGAGTCCGATAGCCGTGGTCAGGGGTTGGAGCCAGTAGAAGCGTAGAGGTCCGTAAGCCGTGGTCAGGATTGGAGAGATGCGGAAGGTCAGAGGTAAGTTGGGGTCGGTAAGCCAGAAGTGTGGAGTCCAAGGGTAAAGCCAGGTCGGTACACTGGAGATCAAACTGAAGACAAGGCAAGGAACACGGGACAAGGCAAGACATGGAACCAAGAAGTGGGAGAACAACGCTAACTGGAACTGTGCTCAGCCAAAGTGCAAGTGGCACAGCTGAGCATATATGGGAGAGCAGGACCAATGAGAGGGAGGGGAGGAGTAGAGGTGCGGCATCAGCAGAGGCAAGGATAGGTGGAGTGATGCAGGAGACAGGTGGGCGTGGTGAGGGTTGTTGACGCGCAGCTGGGGAGCCGTGCACACGTGCCACGTGTCACGTGTGCGCTCCGCACGACGCTGATGCGCACCGTAACCAGGGGCAGAGCCACACTCCGCAATGTCCATAAAGCTCTTGCGTGAGGGCGCGCGCTGTAAGGATAGCGGAGTTGTGCGAGGCAGCAGATAAGGAGGGAGTGTGCCGTGGGGGACACGCTCCCCGATTCCTTACAGGGAGTAAGTGTCATTCATGTATTTGTTTATGGAATTCTGACCGTGCGGTGACTCATCTCTGGCTGATTTGTAACTGTTTCTGCAAATACAAAAAAGCTCATTTCGTATGGTTTGCGCATTCCAGTGAAAGCTACTGTAAACACATCTCTGTAGAAGGTGAAGTGTGCAGACCAGGGTAATGTAAAATAGAATGATCAGAGGACACGATGACCTTGAAGCCATAAGTCGTAATCAATTGTCCAGAAAACAATGACTTGCGATGTTTTAAAAAAAAAATATGCACAAGGGAGTCTTCATTAAACTGCAATAGTGCTGATCAGGGCCCAATAGCACGGAAACGCCCAATGACTTTAATAGTGCCATGATATGCACTATCACTGTTTAATAAATGGCCTCCATAGTGACAAATGTCCATGCCATGACCATCAGGATCTTCATAAAGTATCATGGACAGTCCTTCATGTCCAGCCCCCCTCTAGGAAGGCATGTTGGAGTTGTAATAATGAAATCAATAACGTGAGTAACACTTTTACACTTTTATTACAGCTGTGTGGTTACACCCCTTTATGCTTCTCCCTCAGCAGCATGAGGCCAGTGGTGCCTAGAATGATATAATTACACCCTTTGACTGCAGAACGGGTTAACCGTTGTCCGGGCTGTATGATATGTAGAGAAGATGCATAGTGAATGCGTGTATGGTGCATTCACTATGAAAACCTTCATGCTACTGTGTAGCAATATTAACAATAAATATATTCGTTTTCAAGATACCAAATAACACTGTTATATAGAAGGGGACTTGCCTAGCAGATACGGTATATAACTTAGTCTGCATACTATATAGATAACAAAGCTGTTAGATTATAAATCAAACATGCACTGCTACATAGGCAAACCCAATTAAATACATTGGTTCATAATATGGAAATATAGCACTGTACATACCACTTACACTACAAATCTGGTATTATTACACTTGTATTGCTAGATTAAAAAGCCCTAAAAAAATTACAATAGACAATGTAAACTGTGCTGTTCCAATGGGATTGCTCTCCATTACCTTTGTCATTCTGCTTTGTTCAGTGTATACTGTAGATATTTTTCTTTGTTCTTTTATTTATTTTTCTATCTCTAACCTCATTAATCACTTCTTGGTTTCTCTAGTGGATCCTTAATAAAGCTTCTCTATCTTTATACCTCACATTTGACTTTCCGCTGTTCTGCTGTTACTGTACATACATCCTCCTTGAACAAAGATTTACCCCCTTTTCTCCTGTGCCGAACAGACTCATCTGAGCTCCCCTCCTACCCCTCCTACTACTTCTCCAGCGATCACCCGGCTGCTCACGTACAAGTCCGTCCTTTGAAGTCCTTGCATCTGCATAAATTCACCCTTTGCGTCTGGGTGAGAACCAAGAACCAGGGCAGCCAGACTGTCTTCTCCTACTCTACCCATGATAGGGACAATGAGCTTGTGCTGAGTGTGGGGGCTGACATAGGGCTATGGGTGGGAGGGATGAATCTGATCTTCGACCTGCACCACACATCGGAAGACTGGGTGCATTACTGCGTGCGCTGGGACTCCAGCAGTGGAGCTGCAGAGTTGTGGGTGAGCGGTCTGCCTGGAAAGGAGAAGAAAATCCAGCAGGGGTATGAGATCAAAGCTGGAGGGGTGACCCTACTGGGAAAAGATCGTGCTGATGTCTTGGGACTATTCTCCAATGGCTTCAACGGATGGATGAGTCACCTTAACCTTTGGAGCCACTTACTCAGTGCTCACGACATCAAATCACTGAGCCAGTGCCATTTGTCACATCCCAGGGGGGATGTGGTAGGGTGGGGACATACACCCATGATCGTTTCAGGGGGAGTCATGCTGGAGCCAGATAACAGCTGTCGGTGACCCAAACTCTCTATCACCAGAAAAACACGTGTATAAATAGGCTATCCCTTCCCTTAAGTGATAATGTCTCCATAAAGTATACATCGGCGGGACTCTTACAGAAGGTACGTTGCCTCAACTTTACCCCCTCAGTGCTGCAGGAGCACGCAGCTACTCTGCGCATCTGACCCCTCCAGCACTGAAGAGTTTAAGAGTTCTACTATAGCGGCTCCCCAGATGTACTCTCTATTCTTTTACACTGCAGGGAATATTGCCACATCTTACACCTGAGAGACACCTACAGAAACTGCGCTGAATAATTAATATAACCTATTTGCTTAAATATTAAAACATCTAAATCCCCTTGCAATGCAGTAATCCTCCAGAATCCCACTATATGGTTGCATTTCTGAATATACTTTCAGGGAAATACTAACAGAGCAAGGAGTTGGAAGCGGGAGGCATACGTGACCTCTCAACACTGTTCCTATAACAGCTAGTTATTTTTTCAACACACAATTTATATTTTTGCATTGGATAATATATATATATATATATTATAATATATATATATATATATATATATATAATATATATATATATATATATATAGATATATATAAGATATATATATACACAGTGGTCGACAAATCACCAAAAAATCTACTCGCCGACCAAAACACGTGTCCTGCTTGGGCCAATAGGAGCTCGCCACGATGTTAAATCCACTCGCCCGGGGATGTGCAAATGTATAGGTTTGTCGAACACTGTATATATATATAATATCACAACCCCCCAGAGGAGCCTGCAACACTGATTCTCCTTGCATTGTATTGCAGGTCCTTCCGGCAGTAAGGAAGTTGACCTCAACCACCTTTACATCTTAATGGGTTCAAACTAGTAGAGGCCTAAGAGGTACTAACCCATGTGGCCCATTGAAGTGAGTTGGCCAAAAGATGCCTTACGGTTTTGCGCTGTTTAGTAAATTCCGGCCTCTGTGGCTTCCGTTATCTGTTACTTTATTTCACTGTTTTGGGATTAGCAGATTTTAACAAATTATCACTTAAAATAATATCAAAATGAACCTTCCTGTGCTTATTAAATCAGATTGTAACCTGCAAGCCAATGTTCCTTATTGTGTCCAGACTCGGAAAAAACAAAGACAATACTGACAGCAAAATCAACAGCGTATATACCTGGTTGCTGTAGCTGCTGCATGCAGGGCCGTTATTCACACACTACCTGCAAAGCAATTGCCATCCTTATGCAAGACCATGTTCTGGGTTTTACAGAGAGGCTTTTAATGTAATGAGCATTAACCTGTTCTTTGCCAGCAAAGGGGCTAGAGTAGGCGTTAACATTTTGGGCTTGCCAACAAGGGCTGTCAAGAAGCCAAGTTTTCTAGCTCACTAGCACAAAGCTAGTTTGGTTATGTATTAATTGCCAGGAAAACCTGCCATGTTTGGTGTCTTTCACGACTGAGTTTGGAGCAGGCTGTTATAAAGGAGCAATTATGCCAAATTATTATTTTTGTTCCTCCTGCGCTGAACTAGAAAATGACCACTACAATTTTCCAGAAACAGGAGTTTTCTGGATCTGCTCTGAATAACCCCTTAAACATATTACCTACTGTAGAGTTGCGGAGAATTTCTGCCTTAAAAATGGCATAGCCCAGGTCATTACCCTCATAGAAACCGTACTTGAGATCAAAATCCAAAGGGACCCGGTAGTTTTGATTGTGGCTACACCACTCGAAGATTTAGGTTGCCGCAACCATCCCTATTTTCTGACAGGACCAACGCACAGGGATTGCTTAATTCAGGCAGCCCTTTATCAGTCAGCTGAGCTGACTGTAACACCTGACCTCATTGACCTATAAGAAGGCAGAGCCTACAAAACTGGTCTTCTCAACAAGCTTCCTACCTGGCTGGAGCAGGTTGTGTTGCTGCAGTTACTCGTTCTTGTGCCCCTGTTTTATCTATGGCATATGCACATGGGACAATTAATATTTTTTATCAACTCTAATCCATCTCTGCCTGGCTGTGCGCTGCTTCGATCTCTTTTTGGATCAATTGCAACTACTTCCAACATGTCAACTGAGATGTATTGAAAACCTAAGTGCCATTTAAAAAGTACATTTATGCCCCGAATGATAAACCATGAGGATGGTTAAAATACATATAATTAAGAAAATGTGCAAGCAGGGATCGTTTCTCTAATCTTGATAAGGATGAACTCATGGCAATTAAAAACTTACAACAGGATACGTCTTTTATAATAAAGCCTGCAGATAAAGATGGGGCAATTATAGTTCAGAATTATTCTGATGATAAATTAGAGATTTTCAGACAATTTAATGATGTTACAACATATCTTCCATTACAGTCAGATCCTATGATCAGATTCAAGAAATAAATATGATAATAGCCATGGAAACCTCTAATAATTGGATTAATGAGGGAACTGCTAAATTCTTGAGACAAGATTACCCCAGAATTCCAGTTATATATACATTACCGAAAGTACAGAAAACATTGTCCCATCCACCAAGGAGACCTACTGTATTATATCTTCACTACGTCAACCACTTTCTTAGTTTGTGGAGATTTCCTAAAGGAACATGTCCAAATATGACCTTCTTATGTTAAGGATAGATCAGATCTTTTACATAAACTGGAGCAATTGGAAGAAGTACTGTAGGTAATGACTACCTCTTGGTCACTCTTCATAGAACATCACTGTATACCAATACTTCTCATGAATAAGGTCGAGAAGCAATAGCTGATGTATTAACGAAACATCACAGGGAGATCCACCCGCTGAATATTTACTACAACTATTGGACATAGTGCTCCATAAAAACGACGGTATTTACATTTGAGTAAAAAAATATTCCTCCAAATTTAATGACCAGCGATGGGGCGCAATCTTGCTCCCTCGTACGCAAAACTTTTTATGGGGCACTATGAGAAATGGTTTCACCCCAGCCATCCTCCCTTCATCAATATGTACTTGTGCTTGTGGAAGGTAGGTATATTGATGATGGTTGTTAATTTAGACACAAACTGAGGGAGGGAAAACTGTTCATTGTATTAATATCTCAACAGTTTACCTACCAAATCATATTTTCTACAAATTGGAGCAAGGAGACCAGCCCATTTTCAGATGTACAAGCAGAGAAGAGAGAGAAGAAGAACAGAATGGCAAGTTTTCCACCACTATATTTGTTAAATCTAGGAATTGTACCATACATACCTGTATGGCACAAATTTCATCCCGCACAGCATGCAAAAGACTGTGTTGCTCTTCACAATTTGTAGGATTGTTCGCGATTTCGAGAGGTGTAGGATCCAAGGTAGAGGGATATAGAACTTATTAAATTCAAGAAAACAATCTCTTGGAGAGAGGTTATGAAAAAGGATCTCTGGATATAGCCCCGAGAAAGCCACGAAATTAGATAGAATAAACTATTGGAGGGATAAACACATTGAACATAAATCAGATTAATCTATGTTGAACACAATAGTCTATCTTATTAGAATAATAAGAAAGCGGATTCTCAAGAATTGGGATATTGTTGCACATATGAAACGACTTTAGCGGACGCTTCACGAATCCTTCCATGATAGTGTATAAACATTCAACAAATAGGGGATATAAACATCTAAACATCAACAACCTGGGTGCTAACAAATGTCATAATTGTTCGATCTGTATTGGTGTTAGTGAGAGCGTGGGAAGAGTGTTTACCATCCTCACAAAGAGAAAGAACAGTATTAAGATTAGGGATAATTCCCCTGTATGAGTAACTTTTGATTTATTCCCTCTGAAATGCCCATGTGGACTAATGTACACATTGGTCAAACAACATGAAAGTTGAGAAACTCGTTTGATAGAACATAGCCGCACAATAAATTGGACCAAAGCGCTAACTTGAGTTGCAACACATATTCTCTGAAATCCGAGCGCATGGAGATTGAACAAGTGTCACCACTTCATAGGGGTTGATAACATGGCAATAGGGTGCTTCAGAGGGAAGCATTTGGATTTTTTCTTAAATACACTTTTTTAACTCATTTTTTTGGGATGCACCAGTGTTTTTCCAACAGGGGTTCCTAAAATGGTTTCCTGCAATTTTTAGGTTTTTGCAATTGTATCTAATACAGAAAATGTACAATGCATCTGATCTCAGACGCGCTATTAGTGAGGGGTAGAGTTCATCTTAGAATGCATTGATCTCAGGCGCGCTAAGAGAAGTTGGGGGAAGTTGGATCCCAGTGGTGATAGGAGGAGGAAGAGAAGGGAGAATAAGCCGCTGCCGGTGCAGGGCAAAAGGCTGCTGCCTTGCCCTAAGACCGGCCCTGATTTCCTCGACACTTCCATGGGAGAAAGCATCAACAAAAGTGGCCCAATTACCTACTACCAGCTAAATCTAAGGGTGACTTCACTCTACTAATTCTCCTGGATCTTCTCTGCGTGGATTCGGCACTGTGATCACCCCACTTCTCCTGAACATTCCCCACTCCATTGGACTCCGTGACGACAGCCCTCTCCTGGCTCACGTCAGTTTTCCAAAAAACCGCTCCTCAGTGTTTCTTCTCTGGTGGCTCTCCTCTTACACTACCTCTTTATGCTGGAGTCTCACAAGGCTCTGTCCATGGCCTATGCTATTATCACTATACACCTCTTTCTTGGGAATTTTAAAATAAAATATTTTGTCTTGTAATATATTCTATTTGCCGGTGATACCCAAATGTATCTCTCCTCTTCTGACTTTTCCCCCTATCTCCTGTCCGTGTCTCCTATTGTCTGGCAGTCTCTCCTGGATGTCGCACCGTTTTCTGAAAGCGAACATGTCCAAAACTGAACAAAAATACTCTTTCCCTTCCACTGCCTGCTACACCACACTTTCCCTCACTGTCAATAACAGCACAAATCTCATCAAGACCTCAAGCCTGCTGTCTAGGGGTCATCTGGACCACTTACATCTCAGCCCCCATCCCCAATACCATACATAAACACCCCCCTAGGTTCTGCCCTACAACAACCACCTTCTTCCTATCTTAGATTACTCCTCTCATCCAGCCTGACAAGAACTCATGTGCTGTGCCCCTTCTTTGAAATACCTTACACGCACCATAAAACTCAGCTTTCAGATGTTTAAAAACTCCCTGAAAAAACTCACCTTCCAAGAAAGACTACTGCTATACCTGCTAACATCCAACTTCCCGTTCCCCTCACCCCCATTGGAACAGCTGTGTGGTCGGAACAATATCCACCTTAATAACATTCCCCACCCCTCTCCTCCAACCTTAATGGTTCCAACCTGAGATACCACCCTGTGAGGATCGTGCGGCAGCTCCACTCCAGAGTTTGATCCAGACACGGGCTGCTGCTGGTTTCTCATCAGTGCCTGCTATGCAGACCCGCCCAGCAACGAATCAGGATTCTGATTCCAGTATCAGCTTCGCTATGCAGCTTCAGCGAATGGGCTGTTCCTCCTTTATAGGCTCAGCGATTGCCTCTGCCAAATTGGCTTAGATAATAGTTTGGCACTTGTGACGACGATTGCTGGTTCCAAACACTGTGTTTGCCCTGTCCCGCCGTGCATTGCCCTACCTTGCTTTACAATCTTATCTTGCAGTTCTACCTAACCCTGGCTACTGTCTATGACACCACATCTTCCAACCCTCGATTATGGCTAGTGACCCCAACGACAGTACCCGCTACCTACCTCTGACACGGCGGAGGTCTTCTACGTCTCACTCCTTCAACCCAGTGACCCGGCTACCACGAATGATGATCGCATTCGATGCGACTTCGCGGCACCAGGTGTGTTTTATATCCCACCTTCGGCTTTGCGGTTCAGGCGTTGGGGCATGGCACTGTCACACCCTATATAAGATGAGCAGCCACCTTACCTTCTGTTTCAACATGGTCCTTCATTCCCTCTAGATGTAAAACTCATGAGCAGGTCACTCATTAACTATTGTGTATTGTTTGTGACCATGTTCCTCTCTAACATGTAGGTAACTTCTTATTTATTTACACAACTCTGTACCCCCATTGTACACAGTTGCACGAATAGGTTGGCACTTTACAAACAAACAATATAATAACAAATGCTGCAGCATCTACACGCTTGGTGGGTCCCCGAGGATGAACTGATTCCAAAGACTGATGCATAGGATACCTAGTTGTGGTCCTCAGACTGGCGGCATCACATCGAACCTCCTACATATTACTTGGGGGGGGACATCTCGCCAAGGAAATAGGAACCACATTGGAGGGAGGAGGCCTGTGGGATCAACAATTCTTCAGTGGGGCAGCAGGACGGAAAGACGTACAGGTCTTTCCCTATAGGAGTTCCACTACTGCACAAATACCAATCAACCAAATGGAGGCAATGAATCACTTCAATGGTTGGGCCAGCCCCATGGTTACCATATATAGAGTTAGGGGACAATGGAGAAGATGTTGCCACTAGCAATGGTACCTTTCCTAGGAAGAGTAACCCACGGGCCGAATATTGTTATAGAGATTAGAAATAAAACTGAGAACGATGCGGACAAATACACATAAAAAACAAGGAGATATAGGGGCCGATGACTAAAGGTTCATAACAAAAATCGCCTGGCCATTTATATCGCCGTTGTTTGGCAGCGTTGCTATCACGATGTTCAGAAAGCCTCGATTACACTGTCATAGCAAATTCCCATAACGGGCGAGGCCGCCAAGCGATAGGATCGACCCTTGAAAAGACACCCGGCGATTCATTTCTGCTGACAGAGAGAGCCTCCCACAGAGAGAGCCGCCTCTCCCAGCGAAAATTCGCCCGAAAATTTATGATTTTATATAATTTTCATCCTAGTGTAGATGAGCACCGGGGGTCCCGGAGCAGAAACCGCGTTGTTGTGAGGTCCGGGGACTCATGTCCCGAGATACAGCCCCGTGTATGGGGTGCCGGTATCTCCATGAGAGGAAATGTCCACCATGACTGAAACCAATGCATAGGAAGATACTGGCACCCATAAACGCGCCCGGGGCCTGTGGGGGGTATCGTGAGTGGGAGTCCCCGGACCTCAAAACCAATGTGGTTCTGCTACGGAGACCCCCTGCTCATCTACACTAGGATGAAAAAGTATATTAAAAAATATTTAGTAAACACCAATACACACCACACTCCATGCCCCCCATACTGTAAAACCATGATTTATTTTTTAACATACAGGATTAAACCCCCAGGCCGACGGGGGTTCCCCGGTGGCCCAACGGGTGTCGCAGGCCCCACAGTGCACCCCGGGGGTAGCCCAGTGTGTAGTGGGGTTTCGGGTGGTCCCTGCTAGGCGCGTGGGCCTGCCAGGTAGTCCCCAGCGGGCTACAATGCGGTCCATGGTGATCCGTGGTGTCCCCAGTCAACCCACAGGCTGTCTTGGCCATCGGGTGGTTCCTACGGGGTTTGGGGCACCTCGGGTGGTCCCTGCGGGTCCGTGGGGCCCCCACAGCTGTGGGCTCCCGGTTCTTCACTGCAGGTGTCCCCTGTGGGGTCCCAGTGGAATGTGGTCGTCCTGGGTCCTCTCTGGTTCCCATGGGGCGTCTGGGGCCCTGGGGTGGTAGTCCCGGGGTCCATTTTGATGGTTGCATCATTCCCTTTAAATGATGTCATTAAAAAAATTAAATCGTCACTAGATCTCCTACAAGCATGGAGTAAAGTTTCAGCAATCTTTATTGCACAAAACTGGTGCCCCTCCATCTTTGTGTGTAAAGATTAAAACAGCACAGGGGCAGTGTCAAGGAGGGAGATTAGAACATGGGTGAAAAAGAAAGAGTTGAAGAACATTCAATTGTATTGAGGAAATAAAGTTGGATGTCTGGACCGTAATGACAGAAGTCATGAACAAACCAAAACCACACAGTGGTTTAGGACTCAAGAATATGGATACATTACAGGTTACGTCAGTGGTTCCAATCGTGTGCGCCGCGGTGCCTGGTTTGCCTAGAGGGGGCGCCGCGATTATTCCTAACCCACCATCCTCCGATTTACCTCCCCTCCCTACCATCCCTCCTTAATGCGGCCGGGCCAAAGGGGATTGGTGCGGTCAGAGAAGAAGCGGGGCGGGGCTTCCGCTTTGTGCAGAGCACCACAGTGAGTGTGTGTGTTCGCCTTCCCGCTCCTCGCTCCTCGTCTGCTGTGGTGCGCGTGTCCCGTCCCCTTCTGGCCGGGCTGTGATAGGAGGAAGGTGGAGGGGGTGGTACATTTGCCGGTGCAGGGGGAGGCAAGAGCCGCCTGACGGGATTCTCACTCACATCTGTCGCTGCCTTGCTCTCTCCAGCTCTCCACTTGTGTGTGTATCGGACTGTGTGGTGTATCTGTGGTGTGTGTGTTGTGTGTGTGTTGTGTGTGTTGTGTGTGTAATCGCGTGTGTGTGTTAGTGTGATCAGTGACTGTGTGGCAAGGGATGCCTCCACGGATCTCCTGCCTTTCCTCACCCTCCCTCCCCCCTAGACTATCACATCCGTCGCTGCCCTTGCTCTACCATGCTCTCCACGTGTGGGTATCAGTGGGTGTGTGGTGGTCTATCGTGTGTGTATCTGTTATCTGTGTGTGTGGATCTGTGTTCTGTGTGTGTGTATCTGTTTCTGTGTGTGTGTATCTGTGTGTGTTTGTGTATATCTGTGTGTGTGTATCTCTGTGTGTGTGTATCTGTGTGTGTGTATATCTGTGTATGTATGTCTGTGTGTGTATGTGTGTGTGTGTGTATCAGTGACTGTGTGCAAGGAGCCGCCTGCACGGATCTCCTGCCTTTCCTCCCCCCCGTCCCTCCCCCCCAGTCACTCACATCCGTTGCTGCCTCTGCTCTCTACTGCTCTCCACTGCTCTCCACTGTGTGTGTATCAGTGACTGTGTGTGTATCAGTGACTGTGTGTGTGTGTGTGTGTGTGTGTGTCAGTGACTGTGTGGGTGTGTGTATCAGTGACTGTGTGTGTGTATCAGTGACTGTGTGTGTGTATCAGTGACTGTGTGCTGGGAGCCGCCTGCACGGATCTCCCACCTTTCCTCTTTCCTGTGTCTGAGAGAGAGTGTGTGTCAGAGAGTGAGTGAGAGTGAGTGAGAGACAGTGTGTCAGAGAGTGAGTGAGAGTGAGAGACAGTGTGTCTGAGAGACAGTGTGTCTGAGAGAGTGAGAGAGAGTGTGTCTGAGAGACAGTGTGTCTGAGAGAGTGAAAGAGAGTGTGTCTGAGAGACAGTGTGTCTGAGAGAGTGAGAGAGAGTGAGTCTGAGAGAGATTGAGTCTGAGAAAGAGTGTGTCTGAGAGAGTGTGTGTCTGAGAGAGTGTGTGTCTGAGAGTGTGTGTGTCTGAGAGTGTGTGTGTCTGAGAGTGTGTGTGTCTGAGAGTGTTTGTGTCTGAGTGTGTGTGTCTTGTGTCTGAGAGTGTGTGTCTGGGAGTGTGTGTCTGAGAGTGTGAGCGTGTGTCTGAGAGAGTGTGTCTGAGAGAGAGTGTGTCTGAGAGAGAGTGTGTCTGAGAGAGAGTGTGTCTGAGAGAGTGTGTGTCTGAGAGAGTGTGTGTCTGAGAGAGTGTGTGTCTGAGAGAGTGTGTGTCTGAGAGAGTGAGAGTGAGAGTGTCTGAGAGTGTGTGAGAGAGTAAGAGAGTATGTGTGAGAGAGTGAGTGTGTGTGAGAGAGAGTGTGTGTCTGAGAGAGAGTGAGTGAGAGAGTGTGTCTGAGAGAGTGAGAGAGTGTGTGTCTGAGAGAGTGAGAGTGTGTGTGTCTGAGAGAGTGAGAGTGTGTGTCAGAGAGTGAGAGTGTGTGTCTGAGAGAGTGTGTGCCTGAGAGAGACACCAACTGTGCACTGCAACTGTTAGGTATGTATATACAACTTTGTTTTTACTTTGGGCGCTGCGGAAAAATCCTGATCGCCTTGGGGAGCCTTGAACCAAAAAAGTTTGGGAACCACTGGGTTACGTTATACATTGCTGCAATACACAAAGCAGCCACAAGATGGCACTGCTATTCTGCAGTATGTCCTTTGTTCATCAAAAGCAACTCAGCCAGCCTACTGCTCAGGGGATACACTGTTAAGTGAAGACAATTTAATTACAATATCTATCACAGACAAGTAAGACACAGTAGGGAACCAATATAAACATGAAGTATAACAACAGGTTATTTAATCATGCATGCAATAGGCGTAGTACCCTTGGGGTATGCTAGACTTTTCTTAGCAAGTCTTGGTACATAGAGCGAAGGTACAGTACTTTTCTTAGTAAGTCCTGGTCCCTACAGGGAGTTAAGGGGTTATTTCCTCTTACAGGTCCTAGTTGTAACCAATTCCAAGTAACTCATGTGAAGTAACTTATTTCACGTTGCAAGTCACATAGGATGGTGAAAATAATATGTGTAGCATAAAGTGCCCTACTGTCAACATTAAGTGATATCAATAGTAAAGAACGTGCAGCTCCAATAAGCTAACAAATCCTATAGTACCCACAGTAATAAACACAATGTGAATTAAACGTGAAATATAACACTGTATATAGGGGTGAACAAAACAGCGTCTGCAGCTATGAACAGGAGGGGTGGCTTGGCACCCCTTAAAACTAGAAGAGAAAAAAAACAAGAAAGACGCAAAACTGCTCATAGTGAAGTGTGTTTTAGTAAAGTAAAACACTATCAACAGGTAAGTATTCTGCGTACATCACGGTAGATAATCACAGGCACATCATGGATTATGACATAGGTTACCGGTCACCGGGTACGGGACAGGTCAGGAATACGGTCGCCATCTACAGGTAGGTGGCCTCTCACACGGGCACAATGAATCCTCCCGGAAATCCCCACCGTCAGATTAAATCTTCCATATGCTGGAACACGCTTCAATGGCGTCGCCGGCGTCCGGTACACAGGGTCCCGCGGGGCTCAGAGTGTAGTGTGAAGGGTCCCGGTGGTTTTAGATCATCAAGCCTCCTCTCGTCACAACAAGTGGGGAGCGAAATAGGTGTCACTCGGGAAACGCATTCAACGCTCAGAGTCCCATAAAGTTCAGTGTATGTTTGTTAAAGTCCCAAAATGCAATTCTCACCAAACGGCCTCCTTATCTACCTTGTAGCATGAAACCGGGGGTGGATGGTACAGCTCATGGGAACCACAGCGGGAGATGACCACGCCGGAATAGCCGCACACAGTACTAAGAGACCAACACAAAGCACTACTAGGGCTGAGGCTGTGGGGCGTGACGGCACTTGCTGAGCGTCGTTGTGAATCCACAGGTAATCACACCTGATTGGTCCAGCCAACAGCCACAGTCAAAGTAGTTTGTAATTATACAGCTTAATAAGAATTTTACCCCTTGGAGTGTTAGGACCGGCTACGGGCATGCATTGAAAGTGGCAGCAGGCTTAAGACGCTTTGGCCAAAGGGTTCAACTAAATGACCATTTTTTCAAGAGATATATAGGTATTGCACTGTGTATTTTTGTAACATTGAAAGTAGCTTTGGGCATTTTTGTCTGTTTTTTGTTGTCAACATAGTAAGGATAAAGCTAATGAATCAGCTTTCACCGTGGTGTCCTGCTGCAGATGAATGAGAAACCCCTGATAGTCCTGCTTCACAGCATAGTTGTAAACAGAGACAAGGAAACTGATAAGCTTCAATGGGTAATCCCAGCAGCTGTAGCAAAAGATTTTAACCCCTTCAGAGCATCTGGCGTATCCATAAATTAGAGGCGCTTGTCAACTTACAAAAAGGCTTCACAGCGCCTGCTACAATGAGCACCACGCGGACTCCTTCGTGACTTATTAAACGGGGTGCAAAAAGATTTCACAATACATACTGCAGTTAACATCCAAGCTCGTCTTTGAGTCAGCTGTGGCACACCATACCGGGAGTTTTGTGTTGCAGTTAGCATTGGGTAACTCTTTGAGTCAGCTGTGTCACACCATACCGGGAGTTTTGTGTTGCAGTTAGCATTGGGTAACTCTTTGAGTCAGCTGTGGCACACCATACCGGGAAATCCTACTGCAGCAAGCATCCCAGCAAGTCTGTAGGTCAGCTGTGGCACATCAGACCGGGAGTTCACACTGAAGTTTGCATCCCCATCACGTCAATAAATCAGCCATGGCACACGACACCAGAAGTAACAGCTGCACACCAGCAACAGCAACGGAGATATACTGTGGGGGAAAAGGAGCCTACAAGAGCATCAGGGACGTGGTCTCACAAAGAACCTCCGACGACCGTTTCGCCCATTGGCTTCTTCCGGGAGTATAATTTCCATGATGAGCAGCTGTGTAGGTTTTTAAAGGCGCCGCCAATTGTATGTGAGAAATCATGTGACTTCATTTGTCCAATCAGTGACATCCAAAAACGAATGATACCAGCTAGCCTAAACGACTACATTAGTTTTGCCATGTTTATATAAAAATATTTTTATTGCTCTCTGCCTCAGTTTTATATGTCCACATGCTCTTTTTTTGCAATAGCATAGGCATTAATTATTTTGTCTTTGTGTATTATATATACCTTTTCTGCTTTTTTCTATGCTCATATTGTATTTATTTTGTATACAAATGCATTTGAAACTTGCTTTTGATCACTATTATGTTTTATAGTATGTTATTTTTAATTGTGTATCACTTTATAGTTGCAGGAAATTGCAGTCTGCACTTTCTTTATTACAAATCCTATGTGTCCGTTTTTGGATGTCACTGATTGGACAAATGAAGTCACATGATTTCTCACATACAATTGGCGTGTCACGGATGCTCACTGCAACCTGGACTGAACCGCGGGGCCGAGGTGGGGAATAGATATAACCACCGCCCTAAGCCACAGGGGTGGGTCCGGATTGCAGGGTTGTGAACGTAGCCGGGTCAGGATAGGAGAGGGTAGCGGGTACTTGGCTATGGTCCAGGATTGGAGAGCTAGAATGGTCGTGATCCGTGAGCCGTAGTTGAGGATTGGAGAGCGTAGAGTAGTAGATATCCATAAGCCGAGTTTGTGGAGTAGAGAGCGTAGAAGTCCGTTAGCCAAGCCAAGGTTCAGGGGAACAAGAAGAGAAAGGTCAGGTACAAGCAGGGTCACAACAGGTATTCGGAAACAACGTGGACAGGTACTCAGGCTGCAAGTGAGCACGGTGCATGGAAAGGTCTATGCTCAGCAACAACCATAGGGTGAATGAGACTACTATACAGAGGAGTACCAATCAGGAAGAGAAGGGAGGAGAGCTCAGTGTGAGGATCCACCATCCTGGTGGATGGAGACCGTCTCCTCACCTGTACACACCTGCCGCCACGGACAGCCAGGATGCGCAGTCTCACGGCCCCGTTACGCAAGCGTGGATCTTGCGCGGCCTGTCTGGCTGCCCGCGGGCTCCACCTCCACCCCTCACTCCGGCACGCGGCGAGTGCGCTCATCCAGCCTCCCCTCTGACGCACGCCCCAGTCTCCGCCCCCGTCCCGGAGACGGACAGGACCGGCGTGGGAGTGACTTGCACACCGGACACTGCCCTCTGACCTCAGTGACATGCGCGGGTCGGCGCGTGCTCGGTCCAGCTTCCGTTCCTGATCAAGCTGCATCATAGGGCACACCTGTGTGCACCAGCAGCCTATCAGATTCGGTTCCTGGTTCCGCCCTGGCTCTTCATTGGAGGATCACCCTTTATATACCCTTTTGCTACAGACTCTCATTGCTGAGCATAGTCTTGTGTTATGTCATGCCTTGCCACATCCCGTTCCTGCATTTCCTGCCTTGCCTTGTTTGCCTTGCCTGTTGATCCTGCCGCTGCCTGACCCTGCTACGTACCTTGGACTCCGCACCTCTTTACTCCTGTTCCGGATATTACCTACCTCCAGTCTCCAATTCTGAACCTGGCTACGCACCCCGACGATCCGCTTCTCTCCAATCCTGAACCAGGCTGCGTACCCCGATGATCCGATACTCTTCAATCCTGAACTTGGCTACGTACCCCGACGATCCGCTACTCTCCAATCCTGATCCGGCAAGTACCCTCTACTACTCTCACGTCTATACTCCTGACCTGGCTTGCACGACCAATCTACATTCTAGGCGCGCCCGCGTGGCTGTGGGTTGTCGTTACTCAATTCCCTACCTCAGCACCACGGTCGCGCTTCGTTTGTGGTGAGCCACACAAACTTCTACCCCGCTGAGGTAGGAAGAGTCTTGAGCACACACGCAAGCTACCTGTTCAGTATTGAGGAAAAATTAGTGGTTAGTGATCAACGCATGTGTTCCCTTCAGGAGAACTTCAAGTCTCTCACTCGTTCTCTCCAAGAGCCTCGCTCCTCTCTTGCCCCTGCTGTCCCTGAGTCTGCACTATGCCCTCTTCACATTTCTCAAAAGAACCCCGGTTACCTGCTCCTAATCGCTATGGGGGTGACCCTCACGAGTGCCAGGGATTTCTTAATCAGTGCTTTATTCAATTCAAAATGAACCCATCCTGCTTCACAGCACCCTGCACCAAAGTGGCATATATTGTTTCTCTTCTCATAGACAACGCTCTTGCCTGGGCCTCTCCCACCTGGGAAAGAAGATCCGACCTCACTCAGGATATTGGATCCTTCACCAGGGAGTTCCGGAAGGTATCTGCTGCCTCTGCACTATTCCATGTTTCTCAACTGAATCGTCCTGTTGCTAGATACGCACTTGAATTTAGGACTACAGCTGCAGAGACCGATGGGAATGACGAAGCCCTGTCCGCGGCCTTCTGTCAGGGGCTATCCGAAGCCTTGAAGGTTTAGCTGGCAAGCTATGATCGCCCCACCGATTTGGAAGAACTAATCGCCGTTTGCATCAAGGTGGATCATCGCCTTCAGGAAAGGAGATCAGGGAGGGTTCATCATCATGTCACTCCAACCCGGATCATTCCCGGTCAGGTGAGCCAATCTGTGATTCCGCTCCCGGATACGTCCAAACCTATTCAATTGGGGGGGTACTAGTCTTTCCAAATCCGAGAAGGAACGACGCAAGAATGCCGGATTATGTCTTTACTGTGGTGTATCTGGACATTTTGCTTACTTCTCTCCCCAAAAGTCGGGAAACGCAAAGTTCCCATGAGACTTGGGGGAGTCTCATTGGGAACACTTTCTCTTTCCCCTATTTCTGCTGACATCCCTTCTCGCATTCTTCTTCCCATCACTCTCTTTGGGGAGGGCTTCCAAGTCTCTACACTTGCTTTCCTCGATTCAGGTTCTGGGGGAAACTTCATAGATTAAGCATTCGCAGAACGCCATCTGGTCCCTATCAGGCATAGAAGAAGTCCCATTGCTCTTGAAGCCATTGACGGAAGACCTCTTCAGCCGGCTTTTATCTCACTGGAGACATAGGTGCTTCATCTCAAAATTGAGAATGAAGGAGAGAGGTAACCTCTTCTGGCGCTGAGGCAAGGATATAGATGGGTATGCTTGAGATTACTTCTGTTGAACTGTGACCTCAGGAAAAGGGAGAAAAAGACAAAACATGCAGGAAGCCTGCAATGGTGTATTACCCAAGGGATAACAATGATATATTTTAAGGAGCAATTTATTACAAAGTTAAAATAACCATGGATAACAATAGATGACAAATATAATTAAGAATATAAAATGCCTAGCACTGGATGTAAAATAGACAAGTGCCTAAGCACTATCCACAACCTTGCACTTTAGAACTTAGTCCAAGATTTCTTTCTTCGCTCCGCCTGGTTAAAATTGAAAACCTACTCACCAGATGTGAATAGGTAATAAGCACTTGGTTTTAATGGTCTTTGCCGCTGAGATCGCCGCTTGCCTGGTGGTGTTTTCGTCTCTGCTGCCGAGGATCAAGTTCTGTGCTCCAACTAGAATTGCTTCCTGGAATACACACGATCCACTCGCGCGATGACGTCACCAGTGTTTGTCCTCTGCTACGGTGGCTCAACGGTGCCAAAAAACCTTCCAAGGCATTTCGAAAGCTCCACCAGGCAAGCGGCGATTTCAGCGGCAAAGACCATTAAAACCAAGTGCTTATTACCTATTCACATCTGGTGAGTAGGTTTTCAATTTTGTAATAAATTGCTCCTTAAAATATATCATTTTTATCCCTTGGGTAATACACCATTGCAGGCTTCCTGCATGTTTTGTCTTTTTCTCCCTTTTCCTGAGGTCACAGTTCAACAGAAGTAATCTCAAGCATACCCATCTATATCCTTGCCTCAGCGCCAGAAGAGGTTACCTCTCTCCTTCAATCCAATTCTGGGTAGAAGATACCAGAACTATCTCTTTAGGCAGCTTCAGGACTACCAATTGGACATTGTATCTAAGGTTTTTCTGTATCAACTTATATTTAATTTTGTTGTTTGCATAAGCGCTGATTTTACACCTATTTTTTCACTCAAAATTGAGAATAATCACCTGGAAAAGATTCAACTCAACATTATTCACACACCATCCATTAGCGTGATCCTCGGCCTTCCCTGGTTACAGATTCATAACCCCCGGGTGGACTGGCTCAACAAAGAACCCATTCAATGGAACTTTTCTGCACTAAGAACTACATCATTGAAGCAAGTAGTATTGGGGATACCACCGTGTTCAAAGAGAAGGAAAGGGTACAATTGCCAGAGGAGTATGCTGAGTTCCGGGACGTGTTCGATAAGGTCAAATCTGAGGTTCTTCCTTCTTATGGTCCGTTCGATTGTCCTATTGATCTGCTTCCAGGTACTACGTCACTCAGGGGAACCTCTTACCCTTTGTCTATGCCTGAAACCAAGGCAATGAAGGAATATATTGCAGAGAATTTTACAGAAAGGATTTATACGTAAATCCACCTCTCCTGCGGGCACTGTTTTTTTCTTCATGAAGAAGGACGGAACCTTACGCCCTTGCATAGACTACCAGGGACTCAACAAAATTACCGTGAAAAATCGTTATCCTCTTCCCCTCATTTCTGAACTTTTCGATCGATTACAAGGAGCTAATATTTTCTCTAAATTGGATCTACGAGGTGCCTACAATCTTGTCAGGATCCGTCAGGGTGACGAATGGAAAACTGCTTTCAACACCAGAGATGGACATTATGAGTACCTGGTCATGCCTTTTGGTCAGAATCTCAATACTAGTACTCTCTCTTGGCCCTGCTGAATTTTATTAGGCCCTTTTCACTGGCTATGCCAGGTAACACCCAGAACATTGACCCTTCCCATAATGGTGGTTCTATGGTCTCTTCCCTAACCAGAGAAATAGCAGTCCTGGACCCTGACAAACTACTTTTAGCTGACCCCATCTATGCTACTTCTGATGAGAACTTATCCTCCTGTTCCACCCGATCCCCCAATGGCACAGACTTCCCCAAAGCTGGTACGGTGGGGGGGCCCGGTCAGAACTGTAGTCCTGGGCCTCGGGAAATTTGTCAGCGGCCCTGCATATACACACACCATATATACACACACACACCCACACATCATATATACAGACAGTATCAGGGGCATTAAAAGATGTATGGAAAAATCACAAAGAAAAATGCACATGCCTAAAAACATTTAAAACCACTGTAAAATGCAAACGCCAGTAATATCCCCCAAAGTATAACAAATACATACTGAAACATTAAATAAAAGTACATATAATGATAAAGATCTCCAAAAAGCGTCCACCAGGACCCTCATAACAGACCAAGTACCTGGGTACTAAAAAAAGGAAAGGACTCCCCATCAGTAAGCAAGCTGTCACTCAGATCCCTAAGAAAAATGTGTGTAGAGAGTGTCAAATGGTAAGAAGAGGGGACATGAATTATGTAAAGATATCACCAGGTATAAGTCCTCCAGAAGGTTACTGCCAAAGCTTTGGAATGGTTGCTCCAATTTATGATCGACATTGTACAGGCTTAATCTCCCATCCTGGTCTCCATCATGAACAGGGGAGCCTGCACTCTCTCTCACAGCCCAACGCACGTTTCACAGCCAGCATCATGGCTAGATCGACGTGCTTGTCATCAATATATACACATATACGTAGTGATGTCATACGGGTAGAGGAACCAGACCCCCATGAGCACATTTTACATCAAGCCTCAACTTAGGCTGCGTCCACACCGCTACTGAGCGGGCTCATGCTTGGCGCTTGGTACGCTCACTTTAATGTAATCTAATGAGCAAATACATATAAAAATCCCCAAATACATATATAAAAAAAAACAATACATATAAAAAAACAAAATACATATAAAACAAAAAAGCAAAATACATATAAAAAAAAACCAAATACATATAAATACCACAACTTTATATATGAATATGTAGCACCTTTATCCCCACCCTATGTGAGATTTGGGTCACTACCTGTGTATTCCTGGTGCAGTGCATACCTGGTGGTGTATTGGTAGTATGGGGAGAATCAGGACAGGCTTTCACGGTGCTTCTTTCTGATATGGCAGCGCCTCCAGGCAGCAAGGATCCTGGGGTGCCAGGATTGCCCATGCTGGCAGGTTCTTATTGTCCAGACAGTTAGCCACACAGGTAGGTGGTTCAACTGCTCTTTATTTGTACACAGCAGAAGTCAGACAAACTGTACAGCCCTCCTTTAGGGATAGGGCCTTGCAGGCCCCATCCAACTCCTTATCCCGAGGGTGACCAGATTTGGAAAATGAAAAACCGGGACACATAAAAAAAATTATTAATACAACAAATTACATTATTAAAAAATATTCATTATAATGATATTTATCTAATAGTGTCACCATTGATGCTGTATTATTCATTCTACCTCTTCCCATTCTCTCTCTACCTTCTCTCCCATTCCCTCTATCCCTCCCCTCCCCCATTTTCTCTCACCCCCACCAGTCTCTCTCCCTTCCCTCCCCCCCAGTTTCACTCCCTTCCTCCCCCCATTCTTTCTCCCTTCCTCCCCCCATTCTCTCCCCATCCCCCCATTCACTCTCTCTTCCTCCGCTCCTCCCTTTTCTCTCTCTTAATCCCCTCCTCTATTCTCTCTCTCCCCCGTCCATTCTCTCTCCACCCTCCTCCATTCTTGCTACCCCCCCATTCTATCTCTGACCTGCACAGACACTCACACAGCCACTGACCTGTGCAGACACTCACACAGCCACTGATCTGCACAGACAGACCTGCACAGCTACTGACCCGCGCAGCCACTGACACAGCCACTGACCCTGACCCTGCACAGACCCCGATCCTGCACAGACCCCGACCCTGCACAGACCCTGACCCTGCACAGACCCTGACCAGACACTGACCCTGCACAGCCACTGTCACAGACCCTGACCCTGCACAGACCCTGACCCTGCATAGACCCTGACCCTGCACAGCCAATGACCCGCACAGCCACTGTTACAGAACCTGACCCTGCACAGACCCTGACCCAGACCCTGACCAGACCCTGACCCTGACCAGACCCTGACCAGACACTGACCCTGCCCCTGCACAGACCCTGCACAGACCCTGACCCTGCACAGACCCTGACCCTAACCCTGACCTGATCCTGCACAGACCCTAACCCTGACCAGAAACTGACCCTGACCAGACACTGACCCTGCACAGCCACTGTCACAGACCCTGACCCTGCACAGACCCTGACCCTGCATAGACCCTGACCCTGCACAGCCAATGACCCTGCACTGACACACTGACACTGTACTGAGACACTGAGACACTGAGACACTGAGACACTGAGACACTGAGACACTGAGACACTGAGACACTGAGACACTGACTCTGCACTGACACACTGACACCAGCTCTGAGGAGCAGCTGCAGGGGGGGGGGGTGTCCTACCTTTCACTGTGGAGCTTGGCTGGGGGGGGAAAGCCATCTTGGCTGGGGGGGGAAAGCCATCTTGGTTGGGGGGGAAGCCACCCCACTTCCGGTTCTCACTGCGGAGGCTCCGCTGTCACTAACCCCGTCCCCACCCTCTGCAGCTGTAGTCAGATCGGCCTCTGCTCTCCTCCCTGCATTTTTGCTCTCTGCTGCCCCCACCATCTCTGTTAATCCCTGATGGTGCTCAGGATATTCTACACTTCCAGTCCTCAGGAGGAGGGAAGACAGACTCACTGACCTCTAGTAAAACAAATATATTTTCACCGCGCTTCCCCATGTAAGGAGCATGCTGCTGGTGAAAGGATTGGCCATACGAATGTGCAAAAACAGAACGTTAATCCCTGCGCTTCTCCCATTGGGATAGCAATAAATGGGGAAATAAATATACATAGTGAAAACTAAATCTATAAGACAAAGGAGACTTTTGGTTACATCCTTTGATCAAATAATGCCAAGCCTGCTAACCAACGTCAAGGTAAGTCTCAATAGCAGGTCCCTATGCTAAATGCATATAAATGTTCTGTGAAATACACCCCGAAGGGGTTAATATACTAAGCATAAGCTTATGTAACTTAGTGCAGTTAAAAACTGGTATATACCAGTGAAGATACTTACATGTATGTAAGTAAAGTGAAAAGTGAATTTACAGGGACCTTACTGGGAGATTATATACCTTGAAAAAGGAGGGACTGGCCTCCCACAAGCTGCTCAATAAGCAGTTACAGGTGGATTGGCTAAATACATTATTCACACCCTTAGGCTGCGTCCATGGTATGGACGACCGCGCGGACGCTGCGCAATCAGACTGCCTCCAGGCTGTGATCGCGTCCATGCGGCGTGTGGGCGCATCTGCGCGGAGGCAGGAGGGGGCGCGCGATGCGTGAGAAATCAGTTAAAACTGATTTCTCGCGTGATAGGGCGGTCACGTGAGCTCCGTGACGTCACTGGGAACGCCCACCACAGCCCAAGTACTATGGCCAGGGAAAGCACCCGCTGTCCCTCAGCCTCCCCGCACCTCCGCACGGCTGCACTCTCTATGGATGCAGCCTAATAGTGGTGCCCTCTAGGAGAGCGTCAGTATATACCCAGGGGATGGGCTTGTAACCCTGCCCCATAGCAGGGCAGGTCTGATACTGATAGGCATCACATTAACTGCATGTGACCCAACCAGTATCCTCCCCAGGATGACACTCTCTGGTTGTTGCTAGGCCCGCCCCTGGATACAGTAACACTGCACCCAAGCTGCAATAGCAAGCTAGGCCCTCATGAGAGAATTAACCCCTCACATTTAGGACTCCCAGCATTTTTTATAAAATAGAATATGAAATGGAGCAAATTGGTGCACACGTGGAGTGACATTTAGAAAAAATACATAACGGTCACATAATCTATAAATAAAGTACCGGCAGTAGGAATAAGGATCGCCCACGGAAGTGCAGAGTGGTGAAAAAAAAAGAAGAAGGAAGAAAAGAAGAGAAGAAGAAGGAGAAGACGAAGGGAAGCAGAAGAAGCAGAAGCGTCGAGTATCTCACCTCCGCCCCGCACTCCCCCTTCTCCCCCTCCCTCACCTTCAGCCCCCTCCCCCTCCTTACTCCTTTTCCACCCTCTCCCCCTCCTGGATCTTACCTGTGGAGGCAGGGACAGAGTGGAACTCTTCTCTCCTCTCCCAACTACATTTCCCAGCATGCAAATGGGGGAGCCCTCCCATTGGTTAGTCTTCTCCTTGGCTATGACTTTGCTTGTTGCCCTGGTTACCAGACGCTGCAGCCTGCAGGAGACTCACGCTGCCGCTTCTGAGTCAGAGGTAAGAGCCCCTGCACGCGGCCACCCTTCACCCTCCCGCTGCCCAGCGCACGTCCAGAGAGGGAAAATACCGGACACGTACATGTCCGGTATTACCGCTCATTTGTTACCGGACAGATCGGCAAAAAAATGGACACCTGGCAACCCAATGCCTGTACTTACCAGGACTTACACTGCGGGGGCCCAACAGGAGAGTAGCGACCGGAGGCTATGCTACATATCTGTCTATCTATCTATCTATCTATCTATCTATCTATCTATCTATCTATCTATCTATCCATCTATCATAAAAATATTACCTGTGAGCTACGGTGACCAGATTTACAAAAGTAAAAACCGGGACACATTAAAAAAATTATTTATAAAACAAATGACATCACCAACTGCGCTTTATGTCTCCTTTATGTCTCTCCGCCCCGCTCTGTCCCCCCTTCTTGCACACACACACACCCTCATTCTCTCTCCCCCCATCCCTCCATTCTCGTTCCCCCCCATCCCTCCATTCTCGTTCCCCCCCATCCCTCCATTCTCGTTCCCCCCCCTCCCTCCATTCTCGTCCCCCCCATCCCTCCATTCTCGTTCCCCCCCCCCCATCCCTCCATTCTCGTTCCACACCTTCACATTTGTCGCTCTCCCCTCTGTTCTGATCTCGCTCCCCCACATTCTCTCTCTCCCCCCCATTCTCTGTGTGCGGTGTCTCTCTTCTCTCTCCCCCCCCATTCTCTGTGGTCTCTCTCTCTCTCTCCCCCCATTCTGTGTGTGTGTGTCTCTCTCCCCCATCTCTTGTGTGTCTCTCTCCCCCATTCTCCTGTGTTGGTCTCTCTCCCATCCCTGTGTCTCTCTCCCCCCATTCTTTGTGTCTCTCTCCCCCATTCTCTGTTGTGGTGTGTCTCTCCTCCCACCCATTCTATGTGTGTTCTCCCTTCCCCCCATACTCTGTCTCTCTCTCTCTCCCATGGTTGTGTTGTCTCTCTCCCCCATGGTGTGTACCTCTCTCCCCACATGCGGGTGTTCTCCCTCTCCCCATGCTGTGTCTCTCTCCCTCCCCATGCTCTTGTCACTTCTCCCCATGCTGTCACTCTCTCTACCCCCATGCTGTGTCACTCTCTCTCCCATGCTGTGTCATTCTCTCTCCCCATGCTGTGTCATTCTCTCTCCCCATGCTGTCTCTCTCCATGCTGTATCACTCTCTCTCCCATGCTGTCTCTCTCCCCATGCTGTATGTCTCTCTCTCTTCTCCCTCCATGCTGTGTCTCTCTCTCTCCCTCCATGCGTGTGTGTGTTGTCTCTCTCTCTCCCTCCATGTGTGTGTGTGTGTCTCTCTCTCTCTCCATGCTGTATCACTCTCTCTCTGCCTCTCTCCCCATGCTGTCTTTGCTTTGTGTGTGTGTTGTGTGTGTAGTGTATGTATCCATTCTGGACCCTACCAGCCTATGTGGAACATTGGAGGGGGGGAGGGGAGGGGGGGAAGCCATCTTGAGCCTGGCAGCAGACACCGAAGCTCCCACTGCCTCACTGCTGGGGCTCTGCTGAAGGTAACCCCGCCCCCACCCTCTGCAGCTCAGCCCCAGCCTCTGCCTCTCCTCCTGCTCCTCCTGCATCTTGCTCTCTGCTGCCCCCCCACCACCCTCCTCGTCAAAACCGGGCCAGTCAGAAAAAACGGGACATTTTAAGAATGTCGGACAGTCGGGAAAGACCTTAAAAAAAACGGTAACATCTGGTCACCCTATTGTGAGCACATTCACATGTCTTAGAGGGTCTGCCATCCTACTTTTTTGCCATAGCATCACCTAGCATACAGGGCTTCCACTGCAGCAAGGGATCTGGGAAATGACATGCAAATGAGCACACGGCACACATATATATATATATATATTCAATGCTTGACAAATCACCCCAAAAATCTACTCGCCGAACCAAAAAATCAACTCGCCACTAGCCCCGCCCCTAGCCCCGCCCACTTAAAAATTGAATTCATTCCTAATAAAAATTGTGTGTGTGTGACTAGCTCTTGACTGAGTGACTGACTGACTTGGTGGGGTGGGTGACTGACTGGGTGGTTGGTTGACTGACTGACTGACTGGGATGTGGTGGGGACTGACTGCCTGGGTGACTTGGTGGGTGACTGACTGACTGACTGGGTGGGTGAGTGACGGACTGGGTGGGTGAGTGACTAACTGGGTGGGTGAGTGACTAACTGGGTGGGTGAGTGACTAACTCGGTGGGTGAGTGACTGACTGGGTGGGCGAGTGACTGGGTGAGTGACTGGGTGGGTGACTGACTGGGTGGATGGGTGACTTACTTGGGTGACTGACTGACTTGACTGACTGACTGACATTGGGTGACTGACTGCCTGGGTGGGTGACTGACTGCTTGGGTGGGTGGGTGACTGACTGCCTGGGTGGGTGACTGCCTGGGTGGGCTAGTGACTGACTGCCTGGGTGGGTGACTGCCTGGGTGGGTGACTGCCTGGGTTTGACTGACTGCCTGGGTGGGTGGGTGACTGAATGACTGCCTGGGTGGGTGACTGACTGCCTGGGTGGGTGACTGCCTGGGTGGGTGACTGGGTGAATGGGTGGGGGACTGACTGGGTGACTGGGTGGGGGACTGACTGGGTGACTATATGGGTGACTGATTGACTGCATGTGTGACTGGGTGACTGACAGACTGACTGACTGGGTGACTGACTGACTGACTGGGTGGGTGACTGACTGGGTGGGTGACTGACTGGGTGGATGACTGACTGGGTGGATGACTGACTGGGTGGATGACTGACTGGGTGGATGACTGACTGGGTGGATGACTGACTGGGTGGATGACTGACTGGGTGGATGACTGGGTGGGTGACTGACTGACTGGGTGGGTGGGTGACTGACTGGGTGGATGACTGACTGGATGGGTGACTGCCTGGGTCGGTGACTGTCTGGGTGGGTGGGTGACTGACTGCCTGGGTGGGTGACTGACTGACTGGATGGCCCCAATACATTTTAAAAAGACCCCCACCACCCCAATACATATACAAAATACCCCCACCTCTCCAATACATATACAAAATACCCCCACCTCTCTAATACATATACAGAATACCCCCACCTCCCCATTACATATATGTAGCCCTTTTTCTGACGCCTCCCAAAGGGACTACTGGTAACTGTACACAACCTGCGGCTCCAGGAGATCTGAGCCTCCGCTAGCTGGGAGCCTGGGGTAACTAGTCTAGCGCAGCGCCTCCACTTACCCAGGATCCCCGTCATGCAAGATTCCCATGGGCAAGAAACATACCACCACAGTGCGTGCAACCAAGTTTTACTCTGCAATCATACCTTATACTCTATATGACATCACACATAACATATTCTTATACGATAATGCTAGTCTTGGCAGCAATACCTAACACCGTTATAACTGCTACGGTCCTTACACTATAGTGGCTCGGCCACACCTCTAGGGAATATTGTCCTGTACAATAGTGGCTCAGCCACGCTCTTATAGAGTATTGTCCTTGTATTGTATTACGTGGTATAGGCTCAGTCCTCCAGCCACTCGCTAGTGTCCCTAAAGAGTTTAGCCTAAGGCGGGATCAGTGCCTGATGACCGGTGTTGGTGCACTTGTTGTTACAATATACCTTCCGGTCACGGCGGTGACCGGTACTTCTTCACAAAGAATCCGATGCCTCTGACCCTTGACCTCCAGATGTCACGGTGTCCAGCCGTCTGGTTCCAGATGACTGCAACCGGCCGCAACTCTGTGCTTTGTCCCTAACTAATGTATAGTAGGGTGACAATCACTTCCACTACAGGGCGTCCCTGCAGTACAGCAGCCTACTGTGACTCAGGGGATGCTCCTATGGGCCTGAGGGGATAGCTGGCCTATGCAGGCGGGTCATGGACCCCCTGCACTCACACTACCCCCTTCAGCTCCGTCCAGATCTCCTCTGACTAGCGTGGTCTCTCCCCCACGCTTCCCTTTCCTGCTCCCGTCATCCTAGCCTTCTGATTGGTTCTTTACATCAGGTGACTGCCCAGGAGCTCATGGAAGTTGTAGTTTCTCCACTGACCCTCTCTGCCTTAATCTGCACAGACACACAGCTATTGCATCAGCCACTGCCTGTCTGACTCTGCTCTCACACACTGCAACACTGTTGCAGACACTCCACAGGCCTCTCACTGAACAGAGTCAAACATCAACTGAACACACACTGAACACACATATGAGGTTCCTACCACATGCTTATATTCTCCCCCTTGCAGAATCCAACGTCCCCGCTTGGGCAACACCTACATAACTATACACAGATTGTTATATAACCAAAAATAACGCAACACAGTACATCTTACTTATTGCTCTATATTAAATTGCACAGTTCAGTGAACATTACCACTACCGACTGTACTCTGCGGCGAGCCCACTGCTGAGCCTCATAATGGGGTACCCCAAATTGATCATAAGCCATCCTCATTGGAGGTTGACCAGCTCTTTGGCTTCTGCGAATTTGTTCTTCAGCTACCTCCTCTGGAGAGTAGCATTTCCCATTTGGCATTTCCAACTCTGCCCTTGAGGGGCTTGATAAGTCTACAAAGTCTCTTTGTGGCACAAAGCACGGGCTCTGTGGATCTAGCAGCTGGCTCACTGGAGTCAGCGTCTCTGTCGTTGGACCAAGGTGCTCTTTACCTTTAGCTCCTTAGGGAGATGCCCCTGCGGCCGGAAGGCCCCTTTGAGAGGTTCCCTCCATAGGATTCTCAGAGGTGGCATTTATTACAGTCTCTGGGCCAACCTCTGTATTTTCATCTTCTCCATCTATTCAAACAGTGGGCACTTCCAATTCGTTGTCCCCTACTTGAGGTATGGGGAGCAGATAATTCCTATGCCATACCTTTACCAGGCCTTCTGAATCCTTGATGCGGTACACCGGGAGGCCAGGCATCTGTGATTCTACCTCATACACCCCATTTCTCCACCGATCAGCCAATTTGTGCTTTCCAGGAATGCCTAAATTACGAAGAAGAACAGCATCCCCCGGGCGAATCTCTTTATGCCTCACCTTGTGGTCATAGCGTCTTTTGTTGCTTGCATTTAATTGCGCCACCGTCTTTTCCGCCAATTTATAGGCCTGCTGTACACTGTCTTGTAGTCTTTGTACATATCGGAAATGCGTCCTGTTGGATACCCCATCAGTAGATATCCGCAGTCGCACATCCACGGGCAGTCTAGCTTCCCTTCCAAACATCAAGAAGTATGGAGTATACCCGGTAGACTCGTGGCGAGTACAGTTATATGCATGCACCAGTGTCTCCACATGCTTGCTCCACTCTGTCTTCTGAGAGCTTGTTAGTGTTCCCAGCATGTCAAGTAGCATGCGGTTGAACCGTTCAGGCATAGCATCTCCTTCTGGGTGGTACGGGGTCGTTCGTGACTTAGCTATATTTAGCAACTTCAGCAGTTCTCTAATGAGAGTGCTCTCAAAATCTCGGCCTTGATCCGAATGTAGCCGGTTTGGTAATCCATAATGAATGAAGTATTTTTCCCATAATACTCTAGCCACAGTCACCGCCCGTTGATCTTTGGTGGGGAATGCTTGGGCGTATCTTTTGTAGTGGTCCGTAATCACTAGTACATTACCGATGCCCCGGGAGTCTGGCTCGATGCATAAGAAGTCCATGCACACCAAATCCATGGGGCCGGAGCTTTTCAAATGTGCCATGGGGGCAGCCCGAGTGGGGAGAGTCTTCCTCTTTATGTAGCGGGTACACTGTCGGCAATGCAATTCCACGGATTATCTCATCTTCGGCCAGTAGAATCAGTCCCGAAGTAACCCGAATGTTTTGCCGACACCCAGATGGCCATGATCATCGTGTAGGGCCCTGAGGACCATATTCCGCAGAATCTTGGGCAGGAATAGCTGTCGTCGGTCGGGATGATTATGATAGGGTATGACCCGATACAGGAGGCAATTGTCCAGTTCGAATTTCCCAAACTCGTTCAACAAGAGTTTCACCAATTCTCTGGGGGCTTGCTTAAGAATAGAGGGGTTTCCTTGCTGCAGGGCTTGGCGAGCTAATTCTACCACTGGGTCTTGAATTTGATGCTGCACTAGCTCGTTCCAGGAGATGATTTTGTCTTCCGTAAGGTTCATTCCCTCCAAGCCTCGGTAGGCCCGAGGGACAGCACGGGATTGACACCCTAATGAGTCGGCTACTCTAAGCTCCGAGAATGCGACCTGATCATCGACTACCGTGGCTATGGAGCATAGAGCACGTATACCAGGCCCCGGAATTTCTTCCCACACCTCCTCATCCAGGACAGGCTGGAGCCCCGGTCTTCATGACAAAGCATCGGCCCCTACGTTGGTGGGCCCTGGTTTATACTTGAGGTTGAAATGGTAGTTGGCCAGCGCCGCCAACCACCGATGACCTGTCGCATCTAATTTGGCGGACGTGTTAATGTACATCATTGGATTATTGTCTGTCCGGACAAACTGTACACCATACAAGTAATCGTGTAACTTGTCCACTACTGCCCATTTGAGGGCTAGGAACTCCAGCTTGTGGACAGGATAGTTCTGTTCACTTGGGGTCAAGCTTCGACTCGCATTCGCCACGGGGCGGAGTCCGGTGTCGTGTTTCTGGTGCAACACTGCTCCCAGTCCACTAAAACTGGCATCCACGTGTAGCACGTATTCGCGGTCAGGATCGGCATAGGCCAGTACTGGGGCCTGCGTTAGACTGTCTTTCAGTTTCAAGAACGCTTGCTCACAAGCAGGGGTCCATTTCTCTCCAAAGGGCGTTTGCGCCGTGATGTTTTTCCTGCCCGTATCCTCAGGATAGATCTTTAAAAGGTTATTCAGGAGCTTAGCTTTGCTTGAGTAGCCCTCCACGAAGCGCCGGTAGTAGCCACAGAACCCCAGGAAGGATCGGAGTTCTTGGACGTTACTGGGCCTGGGCCAATTCACTACGGCCTCTATCTTCCCTGGGTCGTGCTCTCCAATGAGAATAGCTGATCCTCCGGACGTCTATCTGGATAGTGGCAGGCCGCGATTATCATTCTCCCTTCCCCGGGAGGGATCTGGGTCACGCCCCACTCTTGACTGTACAGCATTCCATGCTCCTCTTCAGTCGCGATTTTACCGCAAGCCTCTTGTAGTGCCGGACACGTAGCGAGAGCCAGCAACGGGGCTTCGCCCGCTTCTTGTAAGTACATGCGGATCACCAATTGCAAAATGTCGGTGTTGGTTCCCATGATTATCGGGGCACTGGGGTGGTCTTGTGGTTCTGGACACACTAAGGCTTCCGCTTCCATGGGGTGGTGCTTACCGGTGTTCAGCTAGGGAATGTCCAGATGTACCTTCACCACTCCATCGATGGAGTAATCTTCGTGACTCAACCCTCTCAACCGTAAAGAGTCAGCTGTCAGTTTGAGCCATATCCTAACCTGAGTCACACCCTATCCTACAATGAGCCGCCGCCTTATCTTCTTGTTTCAACATTGTCCTTCATTCTGTCTAGATCAGTGTTTCCCAACTCCAGTCCTCAGGGAACCCCAACAGGTCAGGTCTTAAGGATATCCCTGCTCTAGCACAGGTGGCTCAGTCACTGAGCCACTGATTTACCCACCTGTGCTGGAGCAGGGATATCCTTAAGACCTGACCTGTTGGGGTTCCCTGAGGACTGGAGTTAAGAAACACTGCCTTAGATTGTAAACTCTCATTACCTTTTTGTATGTGTTTGTACATATTCATCCTCACCTGTATGCAACTGTTTGTTTTTGTAATATACATAAATTTATACCCCAGTGAAAAATAAATAAACTATAATAATAATAATATATACACACCTCCTCTCTTCAATCAGCACCAACTGTTTCAAGGTGACCTGCGCGGACCCCTCTCTGCCCTCTAAGGCAGCCCGAAGTCTGTGTGTATAGTGGGAGGGAGGATGACGTTTCATGGAGCAGACTTTTTAAATTATTATTTACACGTTTGGAGCTGTTGATTAAAAGGCAGAGCACATGTCTCGTGAAACACACACCGCATCAGCCATGGGGAGACCTCGGCAACTGTGCCTGCATCTGCTTCTGCTGCTTGCTCACAGCTGCCATATAACCAACTCACATCTGTCTGAGTGGACTTATGAAGGTAAGAGGAAGAACAGGTGGAATTGGAAACTTCCGTCTCTGAGGGTTATAATGTGGCCCCTTCAGCCTAACGTTTTAAATGATGAGTTTCAGTGCTGTTTCTTATGTATGGAAGTGTTCAGTTGGTTATGACATATGTGCCAACAACTCCATGTCATCTGCATTTCAATTACCCAGGCCGACCTTTATTCAGACCTCACTCTATTCCAGGAATTCCCAACTTTTTTTTTAACACTGAGCACACCCAGCTCGAAAATATTTGTTCTATGAACCCCTAATGAATAAATCGCATTGCCTACTTATCAGACTATCGCTCACAAAACTCCTGGCAGCACAGTGTCCTGAGCCCGTGGGGAAAACATGCTTCATACGGTTCCAAACTGCCCCTCGGTGTGTGCAGACAGCGTGGGATAGTATCGTTTAGCAGCGTACTAATCGGATTTCTGGAGGTACTTTATTCTCTAATGCTCCAGAGCAGCAAACTGCGAAAACTTCGGCTTTTATAGAGGTGGTCACACTTGCTGATGATCAATTAATCAAGGGCATTTGATTAGCAGCACCTGTCTGCTACTTAGCATCTTAATTCCTATGGAAGCAGTAAGGGTGTACTTAGTTTTCCACACATAGCTTTGCCATTTTGGCTTTATTTTTGTTACATAAATCATGACACGGTGTAATATGTCATGTGCTGTTGTTCACCTGAGGTTGTATTTACCTCATTTTAAAGACCTGCTAAGGAACAGATGATTGTTATTATACCCTGATATGTAAAACCATAGAATTAAAAGAGGGTGTACTTTCTTTTTCACACAACTGGTGTGTGTGTGTGTGTGTGTGTGTGTGTGTGGTGTGTGGTGGTGTGTGTGTGTGTGTGTGTGTGTGTGTGTGTGTGTGTGTGTGTGTGTGTGTGTGTGTGTGTGTGTGTAGGATTTTTACATAATTTAAAATGTATCAAACAAAAATGTATTCATTAAAAAAATGTGTTTCATTTTTTATCTATAACAGTGATTTTCAACCGGGGTTCCGTGAGCTCCCCTTAAGGGTTCCGCGAGCTCCCCTTAAGGGTTCCGCGAGCTCCCCTTAAGGGTTCCGCGAGCTCCCCTTAAGGGTTCCGCGGCTGAGGGTTGTACAGCTGGGATAATTGTCCCGGCGGCTTCCCAGCTGCCTATGCAGCAACAGCCCGACCGTCACTGCAATACTCTCCCTCCTGCTGGCAGCACTGGAAGTTGGGTCCAACTTCCGCCTGACCGGAGGAGGGAGCTGAGGCGTCCCCTGACCGGTGCAGCACTGGAGTCCTCCTCACCCCAAGAAAAGAGAGAAGGTGGTAAGAGAGAGAAGGGGTGAGTAGAAGAGGGGAAGAGAGAGAGGGGTAGTGTAAGGGTGAAGAAGAGAGGGGGGGAGTGTAAGGGTGAGGAAGAGAGAGGGGGGAGTGTAAGGGTGGGGACGAGAGAGAGGGGGAGGGTAAAGCTGAGGAAGAGAGAGCGGGGGTGTAAGGCTGAGGAAGAGAGATAGGGGGAGGGTAGGGGGAGAAAGAAGGGAGAGTAAGTGGGAGAGTAAGGGGGGAAGATAGAGTGGCGGGAAGAGAGAGGTATAGTGTAATAGGGAAGAGATGGGGAGTGTAAGGAGGAGGAGGGAGTGTAAGGGGGGAATAAAGAGAGGGGGGTGTAAAGGGGAAGAGAGAGGGGGTGGAGTGTAAGGGTGAGGAAGAGAGGGGGGAGTGTAAGGGTGAGGAAGAGAGAGGGGGGAGTGTAAGGATGGGACGAGAGAGGAGGAGGGTAAGGGTGAGGAAGAGAGAGAGGAGGGGTAGGGAGAGAAAGAGAGGGGAGAGTAAGTGGGAGAGAAAGGTGGTAAGTTAGAGAGGTATATTGTAAGAGGGAAGAGAGGAGGAAAAATGTTGAAAACCACTGCTCTATAACAATATATATATTGTTTGAAGATTATTTGATTTTTCTACATCTCCTCATTATCTCAATACAATCCTCCCCCTTAACTCAAGTCTTTGTATATTAAAAAAAATAGTGTCATCTACAATGTGGATACAAGTAATATAATATAATATAAAGCAGGCCTGCACAACTCCAGTCCTCGAGGGCCGCAAACAGGTCAGGTTTTCAGGATATCCATAAATCAGCACAGCTGGCTGAATTAGTGGCTCAGTCATACTGAGACACATATTCAGCCAGCTGTGCTGAAGTAGGGATATCCTGAAAACCTGGCCTGTTTACGGCCTCGAGGACTGGAGTTGTGCAGGCCTGATGTAAAGGATCCATTTGTAATATGCTCCTCTATTTTGAAATGCAAATGTTACTATTGAATTGGAGCTACACTGGGATTGGTTATATACACCTGTAGCATAACTCTATTAAGATAGACGCACCCCCCCAGTCGGTATACGTCACACGAAGAAGCGGGAATTTATGCAAAACGCGTTGCCAGGACGTAGTGCGTTTCACTAAATGGACCTCCCAGGCCAGAGACGCATTTCACTATACCTGGGACTGTTAATAGCGAGAACGCACACTACTACTTACTTAATTATAAGAAAACCTTTTAATTGAGACTATTACTTTTGATGTGTACTGTATGTAATATGATTTTCAGTCTTGGTTGGAAATAGTGCTGTCGCACATACGTTTTTGTATTGGAGTCTGATATTGTGCTCTTCATATCTAGATAAATGAAACCATCCCTGATGATTATATCTCAGATTATAGAGTGTTTTGTCGCTGTTAGACCTAAAGAAAACCACAAATTTGGTATTATATAATTGTATTTTATTTGCTTAGCTCTGTTGGTGAACAATATTTTTTTACTATTTGCAGCGGGAGAGTTGGATGAAGTTAACTGGGGGAAAAAGTTTCCTGTTTGTGCAGGAAAACACCAGTCTCCCGTAGACATCCAGAGGAAAAAAGTCCAATATAACCCAAACCTGCGGAATTTGGAGCTCAGTGGCTATGAAGGACCATTACAAGGCCACTTCAAGATGATCAACACTGGTCACTCAGGTAAGTGGAAGACCTAAATAAGTTACGATAATACAATATCTCCATAATGGCATACACATACATGCTCTTCTCAGAAGCACCTGAAAGGAAAATGAGATTTAATGGTTCATTATTTGGCAGGGAGTATATTGCAGTCTCTATTAAACATGGAGAAACTTTGGCAATATGGATTTTAGGAACAGACGCCAGGTAAAATCGCATGTACTACTTATGCTGCAGTGCAGAGCGTCCTTTCTAAAATGACTCTTACGAGTTGTGTTATATACATGTACTTCCCGTTCCCAGTATACTGACCTCAGAGAGAATAAGCCATCTGTTGTTAGTCCAGCGTTGATTTGTGGTATGTTTGTTCCTACATACAGTACAGATAGAACTTCCATCCAACATGAGCATCCAGCGGGGGCTTTCTAGCCGCTACACTGCAGTACAAATGCACTTGCACTGGGGGGGTCTTGACTTGGAAACCAGTGGCTCTGAGCACACAGTGGATGGGATGAGATTCCTTGCAGAGGTGAGTATTGCATCTCATCCTTCTCTTTGCTACACCTTAACTTTACCTCTGTATCTCTGACACTGTCTGTCCTGTCTCCACAGCTGCACATTGTTCATTATAACTCAGATTTGTACAAGAGCTTTGAGGAGGCCAAGGACAATCCGAAAGGGCTGGCAGTGCTTGCATTCCTATACACAGTAAGTAATGACCCATGGGGGCACAGGCAGAGACTGAAAAAAACTGAAATGGCTGGGAAGCTGATGGAAAAGAGTGAGGCTGTGGTGTTGTGATTGAGGTTAGGAGACAGGGAAGAGGAGGAGAGGCCTAGGGTTAGTGACTCTGCCTTTAAAAGGAGCAATCCAAACGGGATGGTTTTTATTTTACATCCGATTGAAGCGGGGGGTCTCGGGAGCTGAACCCATTAATTTTAGCTCCAGGGACCCCCTGCTTCCAGAGATATGTTCTTCCGAAGGGGGTGCTAGTAACTCCTGTTAGTTTAAAGTTCCAGCGTCAAGGGGGGAAATAGGAAGCCTCATCGGATGACATCATGGATTCCTATTGGCACGCAGGACGCGAGAGCTTTGAAAAGCACCCATTTTGTGAACCCCAGCTAGCGAGCCAGAGTGGCTACCGGCACCCCCTACAGAGGCAAGTATCTCCAGAATCAGAGGGACCCTGGAGCTGAAATTCATGGGGTTCAGTGGCAGAAAGAGCCAGCAACCCATGAAACGTAATACATTGCAGAGCTTTATAATATGGTAGATGTGTTCTCTGAATAGTTACTGTATGCTTTATTATTTGTGCTTTTTTATTTTCACTAATAAACACAAACCATTAGCAGCATGTATTAGGCATAGAAATGTAAAATGCTTCCAAAAGATTTCATTTTAGGGGCAAGTTTGAGAGAGCAGCCTGGGCCTCTTCAATTACTTTCCCAAACTTGCACCACAAACAATGATCCATGTAACTCCAGCTGTCACTATGAATAACACAATGTAGAAACGCATGACCTCGATGTGAAAGATGAATGATCCTTCCTAGGGAGAAGGAAAGTAGCTCAGGGTGGGGGACAAAGAGATAAGCAAAAAGCAAGATACAAGTCAGGTCAATTCTGTGTGTTTAGTCTGTTAACAGGCAATCTCTGCTCTACTCTTACTGGTTCTAGCTGCCCAGCTCTGTAAACTACAATTTGAGAACAAACTGTGTGTCCTCCATCAGGTTTACTAAAACAGAGGATGTCTCATACCAGACACACACCTCATTCTGCCCCTAATTAGTAATGACTTTTTAATAAATCCGGTTTCTGTGTCCTTGGGAATGGAACAAATGTTTGTCGGCACTTAGCAAGGATATGCAGTATTAGGAAATCCTGTCCTCATGGGAGCTTATTCTGGCTGCAGTATTGCAAGTGCCCACTGGGCTACACACACAGGAGAAAATGACAACAACCAGATTCATTGTGATGTAAGACTCTCCCACTTCCTGGTTGAGCCCTAATTAAAGTCCAGGAAGCTACTACTCTGTTCCTTATGTTGCAACTCTGCTCCTCACTATACTGCATGTCCCTGTTCCTATCTCCTTACAGCAAAGTATACTGTCTGCTCCTTTATGTTTGATCTCGGATCTGTTCTGGACTTTGTCTTGCCTAACCCCTCAAGTCACTGTGCCTATTTATCTGTGTATGACCTCAGAGCTGTTTTGGATGTTGCCTTGCTTTGCCACCCAAGTTACTTTGCCTGCTACCCTGTGTATGACCTCGGATCGGTTCTGAATTTAGCCCTTGCCTAAAACCTCAAATTATATTTCCTGATTACCTGTGAATGACCCTGGATTGTCTTTGACTCTGCTCTAACACCCTTTACGATTATCTTCCTGACATAGTTATCATTTTTTGATAATTCGGCCGGCTTCACCTCCCTGATGTGAACCAACATACATGTCACCTTATTTAACGCACATTGTTCTGCAATGGACAAAGGGCAGAGGCTGGTGTCGGAATACACAGGCTCTCTCACCTGCCCTCTCCCTGCTCCGGTGACGCAATCCCCTCCGGTCTTCTATCCGTGGCTGCTTGGCATGAACCCAGTAACCTCGGCTTTTGTTGGGGGCAGCGGGGGAATGTCAGCTGCCGGGATATTAATTCTCCGGTGCTGAGGCTCCTCTTCCGGTTCCGAGCCCACCCACTCCCCGGTGCCCGCGCTCCACTCCTGGTGCAGGCCGGTGCATTTTCCATCAATGGTGACAAGACCCCTTCAGTGCCAGATGGTCCAGCTCCATGGTGCTCTCAGACACTTCCTGATCATGTGATCGCTTCTGAGAGAAAGTGCAAAGCTAGGTCACAAGAACGGCACCAAATGTATGAAGGACGTTTTTGTCCATTGAAATTCCGACGGGATTAAATCTGGTGCTGTTTTTTTGCGCTGGTTGTTGCCCCAAAGTGTAAGAAGGAAATAAAAAGAAAGCTGAACAGCAAGAAGGGTGCAGGGGACAACTTTAAGAAGAGAAACCAGTCTGGTTTTACTGGTCACAGCTTTCCTGCACCTTATCATATTGAAATTAGGATGCAGACAGCAGATCTAACATTAATTAAATGCAGGACGCTGTGTAATATCCTCTGTTTTTGTAAATAAAGAATTATTTGTTAATCATTCAGCGTTCTATATTATTGGGAACAGCACAAACCTGCCCTCATTCTCCGTGTTGAAAGTGTACACAATGGTGGATAAACAAATTGAAAAGGCTGTTTTATGCTGTTCAAAGAAGCTTAGCCAGAGGGATTCAGTATTCTGCAGCCTTACATCTGCTCACAAATCCAGACTATTACCTAGCAATATTAGTGTAAGAATTACCAATGATTTCACGAATTGGGCTATGGTGGCAGAGGCAACTCTGGGTACTTGGTTCAGATATCTACTATGTGAAATACATATCGTATTAATGAGTTACAGCTGTGGCCGCCTTTATCCTAATACGGCCGTAGCGGCGCAACTCTGATAACCGCGGGCAGATGAAGTATATTTTTTTTTCCGGAATATGTTCCGGTATTTTAGCGCTCGTAATATTAGCATATTCTTAGCGCTGTCTGCAATACTGCTGTTGTCTTCAAAGTCTAATACTGTAGCAGTTCAACCTACGTCAGTACACAGTCTGCGTGTGCGCGCGCAGTAATTGTAAATTTGCATATTTATACATGCATGTATGTCTCATTTGAACATTGTTGAAACGCATAGGCGTGTACTGTAACAGTATCACATTTCGGCGTATTTAGCGCTCTTCCCTCGCTCGCCCCCGCACACACACAGGATAATGTACTGCACTGCAGTATTTCAACTTCTTATCTACAGTACACCTCTCCCACGCCATTCCTTTCAATGGATGGCTTTCTGGTTTCAATCACATTTCTGTCATCACATTCCTGCGTGTATAACTTTCAGTTTTGATTTACTGTATTCTTCTCTGTTGATTATTAATGCTCATTGGGGGGAAAAAAGTTCAAGAGTGACAAAAAATTTTTTTTTTTTAATTTTCCTATTGTTGGCTTTGAGTCACCTCTCTGCGCCTGCGTGTAATCCTCTTTGGGTAGGGAGCTGTAGTTGATTATTGCTGCACATGCGTGAATTGCTTGCGAAGTACAAGAGTGACAAAAAAATTTTTTATTTTTTTTCTCGTCATTTTTTATTATTATTTTCTCAACATGAATGAACATGTTCCTGCCTCAACCATCTTGACATTACGATATTCAATCTGTGCTGTAGCTTTTGACTGCGACACTGTGTGTTTGACTGCACATGATTAATTTGTGTGATTTTTATGTATTTGGGGGTGTGGGGATCAAATTATTATGATAACCTGCCTGTTGAAAATATGTCATGTCTTTGAACTACAGTACAGCTAATCCTTCATGCAGCTTTACCCCCCTCCCCCACGCACACACACGCAAGGCTCGCTCAAGGATTTGAACCTCTTATCGACACCTCTACAAAACCATTAATTAATTTTCCTATTGTTGGCTTTGAGTCACCTCTCTGCGCCTGCGTGTAATCCTCTTTGGGAAGGGAGCTGTAGTTCACATATATATAAGCGTATAAGTGTCACAGAGGAGTGCTACTGAGCATGGCAATATATATTTAAAACCAGAGACAGAACATGAAACACAGACAGAGCTCAGTGCTACATCCAATGAAACTTAAAAGCTCACTCCATTGCATCTCCCACTCTCAGGGGAACTTGCTTGCTTGCAGTTTGATTGTGACAAATCTAATATAGAGTGCTTTTCCTGGTAATGTACAGGTTAATAAGAGCTTCAATCAGACTTAGACATTTGCAACTAATTTTGACAGATTTATTAAAAATCATTCTTCCTGGTAATGCACCGGTTATTAAGAATTTATATTAGTGTTAGGTACCCTTGAGATGTGGTCTGCCGTGTAGGGGCTCAAGGGCTTACAACACTTTGGCCAAAGAGTTAAACTAAAAGACCTTTTTATTCAAAAGATATCTGTAACCATGCTGTAAAATGGTTGCAGTCATCTCTCCTGCTGACAGTAAGGCCTGGTAAGTTATGGGCATGCCAGCAGTAATCATGGAGGTTTGCCCTCACACCCTGGTGAGGTGCCCTATGTATGGATGGGAGTGGTCACAGGCTCTGACTCCATGGTTAGTGATGTCAGAGTTGTGCCAGCCCCAAAGGATACATAAGACACAGCACTGATTCAAAGTTAGGAGTGTGAGTAGGAGTTGCTAAGTGATTAGAAGGATGAGGAGTGTTAGCTAAGTGGTTAAGTTGTAAGCAGCTGAATAATGAGACTGTGACCAGGGACCTGGCACAGAATAGATATCCCTGCGGGGATAGGGAATCCCTAATTAAGGAGGACAATACCTTTCAAAGGGAAGTACGGTGAACAATGGAGGGCTAGATACACCCCATTGTGGAGGGCAGCTGGCCCACCGTACTAATAAAGATGATCCTGATTAAAGACACTCTCGTGTGCAAGTGTGGAGTCATTGTACAGAGAGAAGCACCACAGAGGAGTTCCTCATCAGAATCATCCCCAAGCGGACGCTGGGATCCTGATGAGGTGGAGGCGCTGCACTGGATATAGGTAGGACTCAGCACACTACCTCAGCTGCCTGTCTGGGCGGGCAATCCCCTTACACCATCATGCGGGAGACTCAGGAGTCCTGTTGCCAACAGGTGCACCACCAGACATCACACTGTAATGGGGACTGGTTAGACCACAAGGGCCAATATGAGATTGGGTGGGTCAGGCCAGTTCAGAAAATCCGTTACATATCTATATATATTTAGGCACTGTACCATGTATAAGTTTCATTGGATGTAGCACTGAGCTCTGTCTGTGTTTCATGTTCTGTCTCTGGTTTTAAACATTTATATTGCGCCTTTCTCCAGGGCGCTGTGCATTAGTTAGTAAAATAATGATGGGGTTATACAGTGGTGTGAAAAAGAAAGTACACCCACTTTGAATTCTATGGTTTTACATATCAGGGCATAATAACAATCACCTGTTCCTTAACGGGTCTTAAAATTAGGTAAATACAACCTCAGATGAACAACAACACATGACATATTATACCGTGTCAGGATTTATTTAACAAAAATAAAGCCAAAATGGAGAAGCCATGTGTGAAAAAATAAGTATAACTTATGATTCAATAGCTTGTAGAACCACCTTTATCAACAATAACTTGAAGTCATCGTTTTCTCTATGACTTTATCAGTCTCTCACATCGTTGTGGAGGAATTTTGTCCCACTCTTCTTTACAACGTTGCTTCAGTTCATTGAGGTTTGTGGGCATTTGCATCAATGACTGCAAGGTTCCCAGGTCCTGTGGCTGCAAAACAAGCCCAAATCATCAACCCTCCACCACCGTGCTTGACAGTTGGTATGAGGTGTTTGTGCTGATATGCTGTGTTTAGTTTTCGCCAAACGTGGCGCTGTGCATTATGGCCAAACATCTCCACTTTGGTCTCGTCTGTCCAATGGACATTGTTCCAGAAGTCTTGTGGTTTGTTCAGATGCAACTTTGCAAACCTAAGCCGTGCTGCCATGTTCTTTTTAGAGGGAAGAGGCTTTCTCCTGGCAACCCTTCCAAACAAACCATACTTGTTCAGTCTTTTTCTATTTGTACTGTCATGAACTTGAACATTTAACATGCTAACTGAGGCCTGTAGAGTCTCAGATGTAACTCTTGTTTTTTTTGCAATTTCTCTGAGCATTGCACGGTCTGACCTTGGGGTGAATTTGCTGGGACGTCCACTCCTGGGAAGATTGGCAACTGTCTTGAATGTTTTCCACTTTTGAATAATCTTTCTCATTGTAGAATGATGGACTTTAAATTGTTTGGAAATTGCCTTATAACCCTTCCCAGATTGATGGGCAGCAACAATTGCTTCTCTAAGATCATTGATGATGTCTTTCCTCCTTGGCATTGTGTTAACACACACCCGAATGCTCCAGACCAGCAAACTGCTAAAACTTCTGTTTTTATAGAGGGGTCACACTTGCTGATGATCAATTAATCAAGGGCATTTGATTAGCAGCACCTGTCTGCTACTTAGCATCTAAATTCCTATGGAAGTAGTAAGGGTGTACTTAGTTTTTCACACATGGCTTCTCCATTTTGGCTTTATTTTTGTTAAATAAATCATGACACGGTGTAATATGTCATGTGTTGTTGTTCATCTGAGGTTGTATTTACCAAATTTTAAGACCTGCTAAGGAACAGATGATTGTTATTATGTTCCTGATATGTAAAACCATAGACTTCAAAGAGGGTGTACTTTATTTTTCACACCACTATATATGGAACATTTTATGTGATGAGCATAGAATAATTAAGATGTCTTTGTGGTGGGCAGGGGCGGGAACATTATGTTTAGGCTACCGTTTAGGTGCATTGAGAGGTCGGTGGGCAGGGCTTGAGGTCAGGTCTCTTGATTTAGTCTTGGTGGTATGGTGATGGGTCTGACAGTGGGGACAGTGGAGGCGATTGGATCGGTGAGGTTGGGTGATTTTGGAGGGTTTTGGAGAGACTTTAGGAGGGGGTGAGGGTAGTCTAGATCATGGGCGTTAGAGGGGTGAGGGAGGGGATGGGATAGAAGAAGGTTAATGGGGAACCATGGAATGCGATGGAGAAGAGATGTAAGTTTCCTTCTGAAGATAGTTAGTGTTACCGATAATCTTTAGCCTTATCCAGAAATAGAAATATAGATGCATTTATTAGTTATCCATCTATAAATGTATCTCTGGTTTCTAAGAATTAATAAAATAATACTGGCAAAACTATTACGTAAGGAAATAGATGTGTAGATATGTATTCCAATAGGATACACATCTACACATTGTTTATGACAGTTTTAGACACGATAGAGATGGCTTCAATCAAATAGACAGAAATTTATTAGAACAGCACACAAAATATAACAATTACACGGTCATACGAATTATACTTCCTTATAAGGTTTGCACTTCTTACAGGCCTAACAATACAATACAATTCATCCTATCTAACCATACATTGATATAAAACAGATATATATACATTTACAAGTGTACAAGAATTATGATCATAATTACCTTAAATTATGTATTTTGGAATTCCAACAGGTCTCTTTACTCTCCCTCCTCTTGACTGACCCCTTCACTGTTTATATGTGTGTGTCTGCACATTGCTCAACATGTAGGAGGTTTCTGATTGATTGAGGAAAGATACTCAAACTAAATATTGTGTGTGTGTGTGTGTGTGTGTTAATCTTGTTTGATGTCTTGAGAATTCCTATTAACGCCGGATCCATCATGTACCGTAATATATTGTTGGACAGGTCAAAAGGTTTCCGCGGTTTCATATCTGCTAAGGAATGTGCATCTGTTTCTAAATGTTAATTACAAAACACAAGGGGTGGTTGAAGTTCTGGGAAACAAACAAAGACTGGTTATACCAAAGGTGTGTAGTATGCAGCCTTTGTCATCTTCCTTCACTTCTTGTATCTCAATGTAATGTGTTCAAGGTGCAGCTAATCAGATGTACCTTATTCATATCTACATCAAAGACAGTTTCTCAAGTGAGTCCTGCCCAAGCAATCCTCTTGGATAACAGATTGGGGGCAGATTGAATGGGGGGTTGGACGGGGTGGGGGGTGTGCTGAATTTTGTATTATCCCATTCATCTGAAAGGTGGTGAACTTTAGAGGATTTAAGAAGTGTGCTGGGGCTATACGGTATTTCCCTTGGATTTCCTTGGATAAATATATGTTTTGGTCATAATTATGACAATAACCCCCTTTGCTGCAATGCATGGCAAGGCAACGCTTTGTAGAAATCACTACCAGTTAAAGAGTTAAAATTAGAATTTTATCAGAAACGTTTGTATTTTATTCTGGTGCTGTTTTTTTTTGGGGGGGGGGTCGTTTTACGAAATCTAACCTCCTAAATCTTCACCTTTCTTTCATTTATAGGATGGGAACTTTGTGAACACGTATTACAGCAACTTCATTTCTATATTGGGCAAGGTCCGCTATGCAGGTACTAATTGTTTTTGGTCATCTGTGGTGTCATAAGAGTTAAAATGCACATACAGTATATATATATATATATACATGAACTGTGTCATTCTCCCTTTGTATCCCCCTGAGGAAGGTCCCATTCTGTAAGACCGAAACGTTGGGTTTCTGGATGTATTTTTGCTTTCACTAATACACTTTGATTTTCAACATTGAGTGCTGTCTCTTGTTTACCAATCCTTGGAACGGTAACGTATAACTACATTCTCTATATGGGACGTGCACCTGTGGCTTACCAGCACCATATTGGAGTGCCAACTGCCTATCTGACATATATATATATATATATATATATATATATATATATATATATATATATTATATATATATATATAAAAAAGAAAACGTTGTTTGTTTGCCTGTGGGCATCCTGGGCATCTATTTGGTCCGTCAGTCTATCTCTCAGCCTCTGGCCAATATGATTGGTCCGTGGCCCGGCCCCGCCCTCTCATGCCTCTCATTGGCCTGAGTGGTTCTCTGGCCACACCTACCCCATTGGCACACTCTCACAACAATCACAGAGCTTTGGGAGTACGCTCTACCGGCACGAGATGAGGGGGGGGGGAGCAGGGCAGTGGCGGCCGCGGCGCAGCTGACTGTCCCCTGGGGCGGGTGGTCCGTTACCCCTCGCCGCGCACTTCCCCCTCGCCGCGCACTGGGGGACATACCAGCGGGGGGGGCGGGGGGAGGAGAGCAGGGCAGTTGCGGCCGCATCGTGGCTGACTGTCCCCTGGGGCAGGTGGTCCGTTACCCCGTGGCGCGCACTTCCCCCTCGCCGCACACTGCGGGACATGCCAGCGGGAGGGGGGGGAGCAGGGCAGTGGCGGCCGTGTCGTGACAGACTGTCCCCTGGGGCGGGCGGTCCATTACCCCTCAGCGCGCACTTCCCCCTCGCCGCGCGCTGCAGGTTATGCCAGCGGGGGGGAGAGGAGGGAGCAGGGCAGTGGCGGTCTCGGCGTGGCTGACTGTCCCCTGGGGCGGCCGGTGGGGAGACACTGGCGCCGCCTTTCCTCCCCCCAACCCCCCTCCTCTCCCCACCGGCACTCACCTTCAAACTTGCGCCTCTTACTCCTGTGTCTCTGTGTGTGAGTGACACTGTGTGTGTCAGTGTGTGTGTGTGTGTGTGAGACACTGTTTGTGTGTGTGTGTGACCCCCCCACACCCCCACCCTAGATTCACACACCCCTGTCCTGGGACCTCTTCTCTTTTCTCTGTACACACTCTCTCTAGGTGACCTAATAACATCTTTTGGGTTTAAATATCACCTCTATGCTGACGACACACAAATATACTTTTCAACACCTGACCTTACACCTGCTGTACAGACCAAAGTTTCTGAATGTCTCTCTGCTATATCATCCTGGATGGCCCTCCGTCGCCTTAAACTCAACATGGCTAAAACAGAGCTCCTCATACTTCCTCCCAAACCTGGCCCTACTACCTCCTTCCACATTACTGTTGGAACTACGATCATCCACCCAGTAGCCCAAGCACGCTGCCTAGGGGTCACACTCGACTCCTCTCTCACATTCGCCCCTCACATTCAAAACATTTCTAAAACTTGTCGCTTTTTCCTCCGCAATATAACAAAGATACACCCTTTCGTCTGTTGCTCGACTGCTAAAACTCTGACTCAGGCCCTCATTCTCTCCCGTCTTGATTACTGTAACCTCCTGCTGTCCCTCCTTCCTGCCTCTCACCTGTCTCCCCTACAATCTATCCTAAATGCTGCTGCCAGAATCACTCTACTCTTTCCTAGATCTGTCTCAGCATCTCCCCTCCTGAAATCCCTCTCCTGGCTTCCAATCAAATCCCGCATCTCACACTCCATTCTTCTCCTCACTTTTAAAGCTTTACACTCTTCTGCCCCTCCTTACATCTCAGCCCTAATTTCTCGCTATGCACCATCCCGACTCTTGCGTTCTGCTCAAGGATGTCTTCTTTCTACCCCCTTTTTATCTAAAGCCCTCTCCCGCCTTAAACCTTTTTCACTGACTGCCCCACACCTCTGGAATGCCCTTCCCCTCAATACCAGACTAGCACCCTCTCTATCCACCTTTAAGACCCACCTTAAGACACACTTGCTTAAAGAAGCATACGAATAGCACTGTGAACATTCTGAACACATGATACATAAAGCTTGGCCCCCTGCAGACGCACTTACCAGAACTCCCTCCTCCTGTCTCTGTACGTTCTCCCTACCTACCAATTAGATTGTAAGCTCCTCGGGGCAGGAACTCCTCTTCCTTAATGTTATGTTTGTCTAAAGCACTTATTCCCATGATCTGTTATTTATATTATCTGTTATTTATTCGATTACCACATGTATTACTACTGTGAAGCGCTATGTACATTAATGGCGCTATATAAATAAAGACATACAATACAATACAATACCCCCACCCACCCGAGATTCTCACCCACCCAAGATTCACACCCACCCGAGATTCACACCCCCACCAAACAATTATTAGGGATTCACATCCCGGGCAACGCCGGGTCTCTCAGCTAATACATATACTGTATATGTATATCTACATATATACCACAACCTAATAAATATTACACTGCATGCTGAATCAATGCGCCCCTATCCACACCATATCCCATACACATCTCATTGCATACAGTACATGCTACTTGCTGAATTTAATGGAATCCTGTTAGTTATCCTTAGGGTTACAAGATTACATCATGTAACACAGAATTATAAATTGTGCATGCATACATCTTTCATACTGTATTGTATTACTAATAAGAAAATAAAGGGCTAATAGTCCTAATGTTTAAATTGCAGTATGTCGTGGTATAAAAGGACAGCGAACTTTGAAACATGCTTTTTGTGTTAATGCAAGTGGCATCACTACAATTTTTGCCCCCCCCCCCTGTAAAAAAACAAAAAACAAATTAAAAGACCCCCCTCGCTCACTTAATCCCACCCCCCTTTCTCACTCTTTCCCACCCCCCTCACTCACTCAATCCCACCCCCTTTCTCTCAATCCCCCCTCCTCTCAATCCCCCCTCTCAATCTCTCCTCTCAATCCCTCCCTCCTCTCACACTCAATCCCTCCCCCGCCATAACAATTTTACCCTCTGAGCAATGTGGGACTGAACCTTTGGTCCAGCATTGGTGGCCATTTTGGGCAATGTGGGCGGATATGGAAGTTGGGCCCGACTTTCAGCGCTGACCAGGACACTGGTATACCAGCAGGAGGGAGGATTTCCATGATGGCCAGGCCCAGAAGGAAACAGAAGCCCAGGTACCCAGACATGAGAACGCCAGCTGAGCCCCTCCACCCGCTCTCAGGACCCACAGCATTGCGGGGTTCACCAGTCATATAGTTATGCCCCTGGTTAATATCTCTGCCATGTGATTTCCCAGGACAGGAGACAGAGCTGCAAACCCTTGATGTTCTGGCCATGCTCCCCGAAAACCTGGATAACTTCTATCGCTACCAGGGCTCCCTCACTACCCCTCCTTGCACAGAGAATGTGCTGTGGACGATATTTGATTCTCCGATCATCCTATCTCACACCCAGGTAACATCTTGTAAAATAACGTTACAGATACCTTGGGAGACAAAGCTGTGATGTGAGGGATAAAGAGTAGGCTTGTGGTAATATTGTAGCTTTTGAAGCAAGGTGAACCCCGTGCCAGCTCCTTGTGACCTTCTTTTTGCAGTATCTCTTTGTGCTACAGGTCTAGGAACCAAAATCAGATTGCAAATTCGACATAGTAAGTTGCTGTGCCTGAGAAAATCATCTGCATTATTCTTCGATGTAAGAAAAATAATATGTGCTAACAAGGTTCACTTCGGAATAACATACAAAAACTGTAAGAAGAGAAAGTAAGGACCAGTCAGAGGCGGAGCAGGGTGGGACAGAGAAGATGAGAGTAGGAAAATAACGAAGGCCTAAGGCAACTAGAGGTACTAACAGGCGAGACAGGCAGGGGTCACAGAGAGAGACATACAGATGAGGGGGGGGGGGGGTGGAGAGGGGACAAGGTTCTATCAAATACCAGAAACAATATCTGCAATACTACACTTAGTGTTGTTTGTCACCAATATTGCTGATGTTTTCTGTAGATAGAATTGCTGGAAAACACTTTGCTGGACTGGGATAACAACACAATACGTAATGACTATCGTCACGCACAGTCACTGAATGATCGTGTTGTAGAAGCCTCCTTCCATCCAAAACTATCCAATGGTGAGTGCAAAGTAGGTGGGCCATGAAACATGCAGAGTTGGATGATGCATTCTACCCTGGGCCACGAACCAAACAAAATACTTCAGAAGGTGGAGGAGGTGGGATCACAACTGCAAGGGAGTCAGAAAACCAAGATTGTAATATATACTCTACCACCTGCTAAGCTTAAGAGTTTACAGCATTGGTGGATATCAGACAGTTTGGGGGTCGCATGTAGCCTTTTGGGATTTAACCTTTGGCCCCAACTGCTGGCCGCCCCAGCAGCCCCCACTCCCTCTTTCCCCAGTGCAGAGGGAGCGGGCATGTTACTGACAAGGATCATAGCACATGCAGCCTTAGAAGTATATTTTGCCTGCCACTGGTTAGGAACCTGTAACACAGGGATTGATTCTTTTCACCAAAGTGACATGGAGAGTCAGTGGTGCAGGAACCTTCTGGTTCTAGTGGATGTTCTCTTAACACATCTCTTACTTCTCTGCTGTAAAGTTAGCTGTGAATGAGGATTTAACTGGCTGAGATCTTATTTTATAAGTGATAGGTTCCTTTTGAGGCACATAACCCATGTCAAGCTCAACCATTTTTAAGAGTATTTTGAAACCTCATAGTATGAGTGCTGCTGTTGTTACCGTTAAAAGCACCGTTTCTCGATATGTTATTTTTCAGACACCTGCCAGCAGGAGATCACCACTAAACTGTATCAGATTGCGACAGATATTCAGGATGTGAAGAAGCAGATGGAGACTTTCAGAGTGCGGCAGACAGGTAGGAGAGTAAAGATATGCAAGTACTTTCCAAAATACGTTTGTGATCTTTTTTGTGTTATTTTGGCCAAATTCGATTCCTGACAAACCAGTTTGCAAAACTTTGAAGGGCTAAAAGTTTCTCAGAAATCACACATTTCCACCATAAATTCACTGTTTCGCCAACAAATCACAGCTCATTCATAATTTGTGTGGGGAAAGATTCTCATTTCAATCCTTTGCATATCCAACTTGCATTAGCATTCTCTCTCCATGGGAGTTAGCATCATTCATATAATTGTTTATTGAGGTGACTCAGCTCGGACTGATTCACAACTTTTTGGGGGGCGAATAAAAAAAAAAGCCAATGCCCTGTTCATCTCCATGGCAGTGGGCACACTTGGGTTTAGCTCCACCTCTGCCCTGGATAGGACACCACACAAATTCTTGCAGGTAGTACTTCCTATAAGTAGCTCCTCCTCCTACCTGCAGGCAGTCTTTTTATGTCTTACCTGGCCGGTAGGTGTGTTATTTGTGGGCTTGCCTGACTACCTTCCTCTTTTAAGGGGCAAGTCGATGCCAGGGGTCAGTTTTTCTCACTCTTCTGCCCCCTGAATCCCCTGATGTCACACTCGGGTGAGTAGGGTTGCCAGGTGTCCAATATTGAACAGGACTGTCCTGTATTTAGACACTCTGTCCAGTAAAAAATGAGAGGTAATACTGGACATGTATGTGTATACCGGTATTACTTCTATGGATATAGTGAGCTGACCGGCCTGGGGGGCCACAGGATTTCCCCGAGTAGGGAGCGAGAAGAGCTTTTGCTAGGGGCTGGACAGCTTCCTCCATTCTGATTGGCTGCATCACCCAGCAGTAGCCACTCAAGAAGAGGTGTCAGGAGCCTGTGGGAGGAGCCAAGGAGAGGAGGAAACAGCATAAAGCAGAGAGGGGTGTGTGTGTCTTGAGAGCATCGCACCTTTCACCATTGTGTCCAGTATTTTTGGAGAAGCCACCTGGCAACCCTACGGGTGAGTAGCAATTCAGGGAGCCCCCTGAGAACAGGGCTTCCTGCAGAAACACTTTGCGTAGTGGAAATGCCCCATATGCTCTGGAAAAGAAGCAGCATGGAACAGCATGTGCTGTTCTCCAGTCTGCCGACCACATCGAGGTCTGAGGTGTGCTAACGAGGAAGCAATGGCGAGAAGAGCGTAATGCAAACGGAACGGTGCCAGCATTTTTAGAGGGTGTCCGACATAGCAAGTCAGCGCAATGGAGTCTGACAGCAGTAAAAGGTCTTTACACAAGTCTTGTAGGTAAGCTTTGTTTTTCTATTTTCATCTTTAAAAAGAGTGTTTTTTTTCCTCAAAGGCATTTATTTGAGTTTCTTAATTTTTCTTAGCCAATAGAAAGCTAAAGCCTGGGATGCTCCTCCCAAAATGGATACAGCCTTTTTCAGGTTGACTAGAAGAATCACTCAGTGGATGGGATCTCTTATGGGATCCTATGGAGATAAAATATGTTGTGTTAATCTTTTCTTGCAGCAGAGAAACATGTTGACTTACATTAGCAACAGCCTCCATCTCTAGAACCATGAGGATCTGGTTGTCCAATATCAAAGAAACTATACAGAGGAGTAAAAAGAGCTGCTATTTTAGGAACTTTATGGCTAGAGGACATTATAGGTAGGGCCCACTTTACAACCAGATTCTGGACACTCCAGATCCTATTAACCTGGAAGGGATTACACTGGACGCCCATCATGGAGAGGTGGACAAGGCAATCTTTCAGGGCCCCAGTGGAGGAGGAACATAAACAGGTAAGTTTGCACTAACCAGGTTCAAGGTGGTGTAGGCTCCAATTATTACAAAGAGATGGGTTCTTCAAATAAGATCATCCAGCTACCATCTGGAATTCAAAGCCTTCCGAAGAAAAACATTTTTTTTTTCAAGTTTTAAGAATACTAATTTAAAGGGAATCAGGAAATGCTATGGAGTAAATCATCGACGAGCTCAAGTCAAGTGATTGTGGACGTTCCAAAGGCCCAAAGAAAGCAGGGCATTTAGTAAAAATTCTACTGGAGAACTCCACAGTGGGCTTCAGACAAGTTCTGGACCTAAAGTTTGTAAATATCTTTCTAAATATCAGAAGGTTCAAATTGAAGTCGTTAAGGTCAGGAACACAAGTAATGAGAAAAAAAAGGCACAGGTACTCAAGGTGAGAAAGAGCTTACGCTCGAAACGCGTTGGTGCCGGTCTGTGTACCCCGTAATGTAGCTGTTTTTTGCATGATCCATTAAATTATTCATTTTTATGGGTACACGCTCTCTTGGACATCAATTATTTTTCCTGTTTCCTGAGTACCAGTGCCTTTTTTTTCTCATTACTTGTGTTACTTACCTCAGAAAAAACGGAAGCACACCCCCTGCTGTGGAAGAAGGCAGATAGCCATGAGGACATCATCTAACTTAACGTGAGTTATTTACTATCACATGCAAATTCTCCATTCCGATATCATATGTCTGGACACTTCATTGTGAGGTCCCTTACCGCATTGCTTGTTGGGACCCTAGCCTGCTAGTCGGATTATAATGGAGCAGTGATTACCAATACAGTAATTCCACATGTTTATGGGTTGGCAATCCCTAATTCATTATTCAGGGGGTTATACCACAGGAATCATCAATCAACTTCATTGAACTTTATTAATTCCTTGGCTTGTCTTTAGAGCACCACACATTTGTTTGTTTTCTTTAAGGTCAGGAATACAATCCATAGAGCCTGGAGATTGGTTAGTGTCACTGGATCTAAAAGATGCTTATCTGCATATCCCGATTGCCAAGATGCATCAGAAATATCTCAGATTTTCAGTCGCAGAACTTCATTTGCAATATGTTGCTCTATTTCCATATCTATTTCCCATATGCTGATAAAATCCAGAAACAAGAAAAGGCTAATGTCACATCTCATTATAGTGTTAACCTTTCTAAAATCTGACGGTTGGTTGGTAAATGAAGAAAGTCGTCTGGAACCAACTCGGTCATTAATTGTGCTGGGAGTCCTGTTCAATTCAACCAAGGGAAGGTTTATTTTCCCCAGCAAGAGGCTTTAAATATCATTCAACTCGTAAAAGTGATAAGAACAAAACCTATGACAGCAGGAGCTTGTATGAAACTGCTGGGAAAGATGGCAGCCACTTTGAATGTTAAAGTGGACAAGGTTCTATATGAGGGCTCTTCAGCTAATCTTCCTGGATAAGTGGAACAAGGATCCTTTAGAACTACTTCAAGGTATCCATCTGTTCCCAAGAACCATAGTTCAATTAAAATGGTGCCTAAAAGTAAGCAACCTTGTAGAAGGATTCGCATCAGGATCCAAATTTAGTTTTCTTGTCCACTGATGTAAGAGGGGTCCCCTAATTCAGGGAAAAGCTTGTTCATGGAATATGGCCAGTAACCTTGACAAACAAGTCATCACATTTTCTTGGAACTAAAAGCCATATTAGCAGCTTTAAAAGGTTTTTCAACATCTTTTACAAGGCCTTTGCGTGAAGGTAAGATCAGACAACCGAACTGCAGAAACGAGGAACAAGAAGTTGCTGTGAAAAGTAGCAGAAGCCATTCTTATCTAGGCAGAAAGCAATATGCAAGATATTACAGCAATACACATTCTAGGGCAGAGGTGGGCAACCTATTTTTCAATGTAGCCATGTAGAATGAGAGTTGAAAATCGTCACACCATGTAAAAATTGAGAAATTAAGTTGCTCAATCGTACATTTAAAACAACACACACTGTTCGTCTGCTGCAATCACCTCAGCACTATCACCTGCTGCTGCATCCCTCACCTCAGCACTATCACCTGCTGCTGCGTCCCTCACCTCAGCACTATCACCTGCTGCTGGGTCACTTCATTTTCGAATCACCCACTTATCCATCTCTCGGGGAGAAATTGGAAAAAGGTTAAAAAATAGTTCAAGGTCGGATCTAGACTCCAACTGAACGCAGAGGGGTGTATTGTGTGGCGTGTGTTGCGTCAATGATTCATTCAGAAAGCGGAAATGGAAACCAGCACGCGCCGTCAGGAAAAAGTTTATTCTACTGAGGGAGCTGGCAAACTCAAATTCGCCACACTTTCATGGCCAATTAGCCACTTGTGGAGATTGGCGACAGGGTTGCCCACCTCGGTTCTAGGGGAACAAAACATTCACAGACTTTCTCAGTCAGCAGCTAATTCATCCAGGAGAATGGGAATTAAAGAGGTTTTTCTGATGAAAAGAGATAAACGGGGTTGGCCAGACATACGCAGATCTGTTGCTCAAGACATTTTAATCCGCATGCAGCACACACAGATGCGCTCATCTTCCCTTGGACTTTCAGTCTAGAATACTTGTTCCCTACTATACCACTCATTCAAAGACTGTTAAAAAAATATAAGAAGTATGTAGAGAATAACAGAGCACAACTGTTGGCATCCAAATTTCAGAAAAAAATTAATGAAAAGGAAAGTGCGTTTTCCATAGAAAAATATTTAATAAATGGTCATAGGACAAAAAATAGCAATGGTGTTGTCCTACCAACGTGTTTTATTTGGAACGGGGGAGCACAGACCTCACATATATAATATATTGTTTTTTCACATCTATTTGGTGAAGGTTAGATATAGGGTGACCAGATTTTGAAAATGAAAAACCGGGACATTTTTTTTTTTACATAACAGTTTATTTATTGTAGTACACTTATACTTACTACCATTAGTCCTTGTTACATAGTTGTGTGTGTGTGTGTGTGTGTGTTGACCTCACTAATCGAACAAAAAAAACCCAGGTGTGAATGATTCTGAACCCATTTACCAGTGTCATGATGCCCCCTCTTCACAATTTCTAAAGCAGCAATCCCGCCTGGGATCTTACCTGATCCGCAGTCCCTCAAGGTACTATACTGGAGGGGAGGTGTTCCCTACCTGTCTTCCGAGGTCTCCCGTGTGAAACTTGAGTCAGATCTGGAAGAAAGAAGGGTAGGTTACGTCGGTGTAGGTATACGGCAGTTAAGATAAGACAGGGAGGGTGAGAGAGACAGAGAGAGAGAGAGGGTGAGAGAGACAGAGAGAGAGAGGGTGAGAGAGACAGAGAGAGAGAGGGTGAGAGAGACAGAGAGAGGGTGAGAGAGAGAGAAAGATATACAAAAGGATAGAATCCGCAGCACACTCATATAGAAAAATGATTTAATCTTCAGAAATACATCAGGCAGTCACAGGAACTCCAAAGCGACGTACGTTTCTGACCACAAGGTCTTTTCTCAGAGCTTCAGAAAATACTTTGTGGTCAGAAACGTACATCACTTTGGAGTTCCTGTGACTGCCTGATGTATTTCTGAAGATTAAATAATTTTTCTATTTGAGTGTGCTTCGGATTCTATCCTTTCGTGTGTATATGTAGCCATGTGTAAAATTGGTGTACATATCTCTTTCTCATGCTGGCAGTAAACCTGGTAAGTATGCAGGATTGCCAGTAGTCATCATGAAGGTTTGCCCTCAAACCCTGGTGAGGTGTCATATGTCCCAAAGGAAGTGACAACATGCTTGGTGTCCACCCTTAGTGACATCAGATATGTGCCTGTTCCTGAGGTGATATAAGACACAGAACTGCCTAATGTTAGTGATTCAGTTTCCTGTTGTTGTGCTGCCTCTGTTCAGTGAGAGGCACGTGAAGGTCTGCAACAGTGTTGCAGTAGTCTCATGCTAGCTGTGAGTCTGTGCAGCTCTGAGCAGAGAGACAGAGAAGCTGTTGAATCTCCCTAAGGGGAGAGGTGGAAAGCAATTCCATTAGGAGAAGGAGGCACTTTCCAGATGGAGTGCAGCAAAGGAATGAGCGGCTAAGCTGATAGCTGTGAGGGGCAGCTGGCCCATACCACCATGCCAATAAAGATGACCTTGAATAAAGACACTTCACTGTGTGAGTCTGGAATTACTCAGCAGGGGAAGGCATCACCAAGAAGGAGTTCCTCATCAGAACCATCCCCTTGCGGACGCAGGGATCCTGATGAGGTGGAGGCGCTGCACTGGATATAGGTAGGACTCATGCACACTACCTCAGCTGCCTGTCTGGGTTGACAATCCCCAAACACCATCATGCGGGAGACTCAGGAGTCCTGTTGCCAACAGGTGCACCACCAGACACTACACTGTAATGGGGGCTGGTTAGACCACAGGGGCCAATGTGAGATTGGGTGGGTCAGGCTAGGTCAGAAAACCCGTTACATATATATTGGGGGTGGGTGTGTTTATGATGATAAAGGGGGACTGCTGAAAGGGACTGGGGAGGTATGATGATAGTGGGGGCTGTTTATGATGACCCGTCCTGTTTTTGCCATCCCAATGTCCCGTTTTTGTCTCAAGGAAATATGGTCACCCTAAATCTAACCCAGTTTCTCATATTATAATAATCTTTATTTCCATTCCCTCTTTTTTTTCGCTTTCTTTTTTTGTTGTTGCAATTTCTCTTGATGGGATATCTTGTTATTGGTGTTGCTGTTTTTTTTTAATGAAATATGTAATGGTCATATCTGTTTCTAGATTTGAATCAAAATTTTTATTTAAATTAGAATTCAATATGTTATACTGAGCCATAATTGTAGGCTCTTATGTATACAATTGGACTGATAACTTATTAATATCAGCCTTTATTCATTAACTAAATTTTTCAAAAGTACTTTATGGCCATTATATATGCATTTGGTATTATCATGGTGTATCATGTTTTATTGTTGTTGTTTTTTCAACAATTATTCAAAAACAGTTATTTGGATCTGCAGCTTCATATGCATTTAGCTTTAGGTGTTAAATTACATATGTATAGTTATACTAACATATAAACCATCTTTTTAAAAAAAAAGTGTCAATTATTGTCACTGATGGTTTGTTTCTTTTAAATGTTTTCTTCATGTTGTATTTTTGTTAATAAAGTTATATTATTTTTGCTTATGGGATGTCACGTGCACGCACCCATGGTAGATGTCTGTCTGATACGCATGCGCTGCTTCTCATACTGTTCCCGTTCTCCAGTCATGCCCCGTCATGGTTTATGGTGATCGCACCAGGGGTAGTTACTGCGTGAGCGCGTACCTCCTGGTTTGACGATCACCGTTGCATTAATGCATATGACCTGTGCGGGGTTAGCTGTGGTGATGCCAGCAGCACCGGTAAACTGTATGTATATATTTTTCTCTATTTGGTGTGCAGCATACCCTTTTGTTTGCAGTGATGCGCGTGCGTGTCATTGTGACACTCCATTGGTCTGGTTCATACGCCGCCTCCCTGCTCTGTGGGCACTGTCCATTCGTTTAACAGTGAGCACGCCTGGAGTCGGTTATTGCGCAAGCGCGAACCACTCATGCCTTTGCTCATTGTTGCTTTGGATTATGTGTTCAGTGCGGGACTAGCATGCACGATGCGGGGGTGCGCATGTGTCATCAGGAAATGCCAGGTGCTGACGCGCGCGCCATATGGCGGATCCCAGGTATTTTTTTACGATTGGTGAGTTATCTTACCATTTACTTATAAATACAACGTGGATGATATGATATGTATACCTTGAGAAAGCGCTTCTTTTAGCATGAAACGCGTTGGTAGGGCAACACCATTGCTATTTTTTGTCCTATGACCATTAAATATTTTTCTATGGAAAACGCATTTTCCTTTTCATGGAAAAACACCTGGAACTTGGAAATACGTGGACGTTGTAGGATATCAGTGAGTTTTGCTTGCTACATGTTTTCCTGCATTAACTAAAGGACGTTAGGTACTTGCTAGGGTGATTTATTTGCTATGGTTTCTGGATAGATTGCGTATCATACCTTCATTTTTATCATTTGTTGGTTATCCAACCAGTATGCCACACCCAGTACCCGTCCTCACATAGTTATACAATATCCAGGGTTTGTCTTACCAGCGTCCATTTATATACATCATCATTTTGTACCGCTCTGTATATGGTCTTTAGCACTACGCACTTGTTTCATTAAAAAATATAAGAAACAAGACGGAGGTGATCATAATTCTGCCCAATTGGCCAAGGAAATCGTGGTGTCTACAACTCATATGCATGGCAAATGGACCTCCCTTTAGTTTTCCAGTACTAAAAGACCTGCTGAGTCAGGGGCCAATACTTTACCCTAATACTCAAAATTGGCCTCTTCAAGCCTGGAGATTGAGCAGCAATTTGGTCAGAAAAAATAAATAAGTATCACAGCTTTAATGACTGCTAGAAAGCACTTAACTTCAAAAGTATATAATAATTTGGGACAGAATTTGAAGAGGCTGACCCAGGTATTCTTTTAAAGTTTTTTTTTTTCAGAATGGACTAGACTAAGTTCTTTAAAAGTTAAAGTTTCAGCACTGTCTAGTCTTTTGGAAAGGCGTTTGTCTACAGATCCATTTGTTAAGAGGTTCCTTCAGGCTGTAAAACACAGATAAGAGAACATTCCCCCATGGCTTTTGTCTCTAGTTCTCAAGTGTATCATAAATCCTCGTTGTGAACAAATGCTTCAAATTAATTTGAGGATGTTAACACTAAGAACGGTGTTCCTAGTGGCAATAAGAATTGGAGAACTACAGACATTATCATCAGAGCATCCTATTTTGGTTATACATCAGGATAAAATTATGCTGAGACCAGTTTATCATTCCTTACCGAAAGGTATTTCTCCATTCCATCTCAAGCAAGTAATGGCTATTCCTTCATTTTGTCCAAATCCAACATCACGTAACAAAGAAGATTTGAATTCTCTAGCTGATGTTCGCTGTCTGAAAAACTACATAGACAGGGTTGCCGACTTTACAAAAGGTAAGACAAGCTGTTCAGCATTCTGAAGGGTTCCAGGAAGAGACAGCCAGCTACAAAAGCATTGAATGCAAAATGGATCAAATGTTGCCTTAAGATAGCCTATGACCAGGCCAGGGAGAACTCCAGTGAAGGTCACAACCCATTCTACCAGGGTAATTGCAACGTCCTGCGCATTCAGAGCGCAAGCTTCTCCTGCTGATCTCTACAAGGCGACTGTCTGGTCGTCATTCCATACATTTATAAGACGTCATAAATGAAATGTTCAGGCCTCTGATGACGCAAGCTTTGGCCGTAGGGTATTATAAGTGGTAGTAACTGAATAAACTTCTGTTTACTGTTTATTTTTTATTCTGTCTTGGTTTACTACTGCTTGGGTACGTCCCAAGTGTACCCACTGCCAGGGAGGTGAACAGGAAAAAGGAACATTGTTCTCATACAGTAATTTACTTTTCCTGGAATCTTTCCATGGCAGTGGGCATACTGTATCTTCCCTGTTCCTTAGATGTTAATGTACTAATTATAGTGATGTATATTTACACTGGTGGGAAAACCTAAGACTGCTTGCAGGTAGGAGGAGGGGCTACTTATAGGAAGTACTACCTACACAAAAAAAATCTGTCCTATTCTGGCCAGAGGCTGAGCTAAACCCAAGTGTGCCCACTATCATGGAAGGATTCCAGGAAAAGAGAATTACTGTAAGTACTGTATGAGAACAACTTAACTTTTTCATATGGATCACGAAATCGAGTGAAACCTACACACATCTCAATAGAAGAGGATATGTGTGAGGTGTACAGAGCAGGGTGATGTAAAATAGAATTATGAGACAACAAAATGACCTTGAATCCATAAGTCTTAATAAATTGGCCAGAAAACAATTACTTGCAATGGGTTATTAAAGGAAATACATAGGAGATTATTCATGAAACTACAATAGTACCGATCGAGGCCCAATGGAATGGAAACTCCCAATGACTTTAATGGGAGTTCCCGTGCAATAGTGCTACGATAGCGATTAAATAAATGACCTCCATAGTGACACATGTCCATGTCATAAGTGTCAGGATAATCAGAATCTTCATAAAGTTTCATGGACTGTCCTTCAAATGTAGTCCCCCCCCCCCCCTAGGAAGACATGTTGGAGTTATAATAATGAAATCAATAAGTGAGTAACGCTTTCTCTGCCATTTTAATATTTGTTTAATGGCTTTGTAAAGTGAAGCAAATAATATTAGAAATGGTAAAAGATAACCTACTATGAGCACAGGATTGTAGGACTGGGTCAGGTGTCAACACAAATTATCCTCCTATAATATTGTCCATAAACAAGTTGGTGCTTCCTCTTTAAGAGTTTTCCAAAACTTCTTTGGTAGGTACAAAAAACTGCAGTGGAATAGAAGAGCACAAACGCACCACTCTATGGTGCAGATAAATGTATTAATACAAATAAAAGCACAGTAGTATTCATACTCACAAGTAAGGTGCTTGCACTCAAGCAGAAAGATGTGGAAATCAGGTTAGTGGAGTGGATGCTCCTTCAGTAAGCAAATTTCTCCATAGATCCTTTATCCCATACTCTCCCTCTGGAAACACTGCCATTGCTAGCCATCGTGCACTGTTTCTTCTGGGTTTTCGGCAATGACGTCATGTCATCATGGAAATGCCTCAGCGTCTCTGAATCTCCAGCTGAGTCTTGCCTTCTCCTTTAGCCACGCCTTATGCGTTTTGCAAAACTACTGTCTGTTTCCCCAGTGTCACTCTTACGCATAGGGCGTGGTTAAGGGAACTTTCTATTATCTTTATCATTCTGCTTTGCTCAGTGTGTAGATATTTTTCTAACCTCTTTAATCACTTAATGGGTTCTCTAGTGGATCCTTAATAAAGCTTTTCTTTCTTTCTACCTCACATTCTTTGACTTTCCGCTTTTCTGCTGTTACATACATCCTCCTCCTCGAACCCAGATTTACCCCCTTTTGTCCTGTTCCCAACAGACTCATCTGAGCTCCCCTCCTACCCCTCCTACTACTTCTCCAGTGATCACCCGGCTGCTCACGTACAAGTCCGTCCTTTGAAGTCCTTGCAGCTGCAAAAATTCACCCTTTGTGTCTGGGTGAGAACCAAGAACCAGGACAACCAGACCGTCTTCTCCTACTCTACCAGGGATAGCAACAATGAGCTTGTGCTGAATGTGGGGGCTGATGTAGGGCTATGGGTGGGAGGGAAATTTCTGAGCTTCGACCTGCACCACACATCGGAAGACTGGGTGCATTACTGCGTGCGCTGGAACTCCAGCAGTGGAGCTGCAGAGTTGTGGGTGAGCGGTCTGCCTGGAAAGGAGAAGAATGTGCATCAGGGGTATGAGATCAAAGGTGGAGGGGTAACTCTACTGGGGAAAGACCGTGCTGATCTCTTGGGACTATTCTCCAATGGCTTCAATGGATGGATGAGTCACCTCAACCTTTGGAGCCAGTTGCTCAGTGCTGACGTCATCAAGTTAATGAGCCAGTGCCATTTGTCACATCCCAGGGGAGATGTGGTAGCTTGGGGAGAGACACCCATGATCGTTTCCGGGGGAGTCATCCTGGAGCCAGATAAAAGCTGTCAGTGAGTCAAAGTCTCCTTTTTTTTAAACTCAAAGTTGTATTGTTTTTTTTTGTGGGTGGGGCATATAATACCGAAATAATAAAAGGGTAGGTGGGGGAAAAGGGATTGGGGTACATAAAAAAAATAAGTTGAGTTAGTTACTCACAATCAATTATATCTTGTTTCAGTCTATACATACTGTAGCTGTTCTCATCCTCAGTTGATTCTTTTTAGCAGGTTGAAGTGATCACTGTCTGTTCAGCTGTCTCATAGCCTCTGGTCGTTTTGTCTCCAAACCTTAGGGGCTTGTAAGTTTGTGCTAATATCTCGATCTCTGAACCCTGGTCTTTTCTTAGACGTGGGGGTGGGGGGGGATTACTGATTTTCTACAATATTGGAACCGTGGTTGTCATATTCGGGTAAATTTGTGGTGTGTGGCATTTACTATGCATGTGAGCTTTTCCATTGGGTATCCTGACCAGATCTTGTCCCTTATTAGTGAGAGCGACAGTATCAATGACTTTATCCAATGGAATGCTATCGCTAATCTAGTAGCTGTGGCTACATGTGATAGCAATGTTTTCTCTGCCCTGTCTAACCTGGGACTAGTCTAAATAGCAGGAATCTCCACGAGTCCATTGCAATTATAAAATTAAATATTCTCTGCACCCATGTATTCACTTTTACCAAACTCCCTTTTAGCAAAAAACATGTTGGTTTGCACAAATAGGCCATCACCTCCCTTCAGCGATGGTATCTCCAAAATATTATATATTGCAGAAGGTACGTCCCCTCAACTTTACCCCCTCAGTGCTGCAGGAGCACGCAGCTACTCTGCGCATCTGACCCCTCCAGCACTGAAGAGTTTAAAAGGCCAATTATAGAGGCTCCCCAGATGTACTCTCTATTCTTTTACACTACAGGGAATATTGCCACATCTTACACCTGAGACACCGTGTGTGTGTGTGTGTGTGTGTGTGTATATATATATATATATTATATATCACAACCCCTGTGCAGACAGAGGGGCCGGCAACACTGCTTTACATTGCATTGTATTGCAGGTCCTTCCGGCAGTAAAGAAGTTAACGTCAACCACCTTCACAGCTTAATGAGTTAAGGTCTATTAAAGGCCCATTGAAGTGATTTGGCCACAAGATGCCTTACGGTTTTGCGCTGTTTAGTAAATTCGGGCCTCTGTGGCTTCCGTTATCTGTTACTTTATTTCACTGTTTTGGGATTAGCAGACTTCTGTTTTACTAACAAATTATCATTAAAATAATATCAAAATGACCTTCTCTGTGCTTATTAAATCAGATGTAACCTGCCAAGCCAATGTTCCTTCATTGTGTCCAGACTCGGAACACTAAGACAATACTGACAGCAAAATCAACAGCGTACTCACCTGGTGCTGTAGCTGCTGCATGCAGGGCCGTTATTCACACACTACCTGCAAAGCAATTGCCCATCCTATGCAAAACATTTCTGGGTGTAACACAGTTTCCCCACCCCCAATCGCAGATAGAGTGCATGTGAGGGGAATCTATATGTATTACCAGGTGTGTGGTGCTTTTTACCTGTGTCATATTCTCTAGCCTGCTGTACCCATGCTGTACCCATGCTACCACTCTCAATGTCTTGTTCTAGCCTGCAGTACCTATACTTGTCCACCGGAATTGCTGCTGCTAAACTAAGGAACATTCCAGACCCTGATACCTGACACCTCTGCACCTGTGCTCCCTCTCAGCCTGCATATATAAACCTCCCTTTCCTGTTCCTCCCTTGCCTGTTTATACTGGTTCCTTAGCTCTTGCAAGGTTCCTGTGTTCACTGCTGTGCTAGCTATTGCTTTCATCCTGTTCCAGTCTCCTCGTTGCCGACCTCTGCTTGTTACCTGACTACGCTATCTGCCGCCTGCCTCTGACCTCTGCTTGTGACCCCTACTACGCTCCCTGCTGTTTCTGCCACTGGGATCCACTTCAGCTGAAGTCCAATCCTTGACAACCTGTCAGGTTTATATGTTTACAGGAGGCCTGAACCTCCGCCAGTGAGAGCCTGGGGTGTATCCTCTGGAACGATACTCATATAAACACAGCGCCTCCACCTGTGTAGGATTCTAAGGGTAGAATGACCCCTGACACAAGACCTACATACACCAGAGTATAGGTAAAACAGTTTACTATAGGGAGATAACACAGAACACATAACCATACAACAGTGTCCCACTGCAACACTAATAGGCACAACTATCCTCCACCTTGTAGGACCTTAACCCCACACGTCACTTCCCAAAAGTCACCAATAGTCCCGCAACCCCACCCAAGTGTGGAACAGCACTGCCCACTAAGATGAGGTGTATAGGTGGTGCACTTGGTGATTTGATGGTAACTGCCCGGTGATCCTGCACCCTGGTACAGCAGAACAACAGCCAGGAGATCGGTCTGCGTCCAACGCCGAAGCCTCAACAATGGTGTCCTTCTCCTGGGGAATGGTATCCATCTGAGCGATCTCACCGTACAGATAGTCTCTATATGCAGTGATGTAGTCTGGTCCTAGACCACACTTATCAGGATCTTGCAGCACAGCAGCTGTGTCCCTAATCTTACACTCTGCTAAGGGCAGGGTCACTACCTAAGGGGCATTCCCTACAGCAGCCACAAACTAGGATGAGTAGGGGCCTAGTGGGTCTCTGGCCTAGTGCATGGCTACTTGCCTTCCTGCACCTACACCCTCCCCTGTCTGTGTCTCAGCTCCTACTGCCTCGCATGGTCTGTGTGCAACAATGTATCTCTCTGCCTCTGGAGATCTGGCCTAGTGATTTACTCCCTGGCGTCAGGTGGTTAGCAGCCCAAGTGGCTTCTGGGGATTGTAGTTCATTATGACCCTCTTTTGTATTGGGGCCGCGTGCGCTACCTACACTGCGCCTGCGCAATCCTGTAATGGCTGCCACTATCTCTATGTGCCCTTGCGCAACTATGTAATGGCCGCTGCATCGCGCGAACCTCTGCGCATGCGCAAATGGTCTCGACAACCCCAATATGGCTGCTGCTACTCCTGGGGCTATTCTGCGCATGTTTGAATGCACACAAGATGGCGGCGCCTTGTAGCCGATGTCGCCGGGAGCCCCCGGTGACGCGTTCGCCCCTGCAACTGCCCTCTCACTGGCGGAAGTAAGGGAGGGAGAAACGGAGGTCTGGGGAGCCACAGGTGACCTGGCTACATGGGTTTTACAGAGAGGCTTTCATTGTAATGAGCATTAACCTGTTTGTTGCCAGCAAAGGATATAGAATAGGTATCAGTATTTCTGGCTGATCCTCAAGGTCTCTTCACAAGTTCCAGAGGGCGCACGATCAACCCAAAAGAGAAAAAATAATACAGTGCGCCCTAATATAACAGGTTGGCTTGTGTATGAAAACTTGGCGCACATAGATTTTCTGGTTACAAAATGTAAGTGTCAATAAAGCCTCTCTCCAAACTGTGATGGTGGTGTTTTCTTCTTATGTTGAAGTGATACAAGGTAAGGAAGCGGTGCAACTCCCACGCAGGTAAAAATCACAGACCAGGGTAAGGACACTCCAGTGAAGCTTTAATGACACCCACAGCCCCCAAAACCCACTCTGACGCGTTTCGCACGTGTACCGTGCTTTGTCAAAGAGAACATAAACAGTAGAAGGAAAATCGGATTAAAATACCCATCAAACCCTTCGTTGAACCAATGGCAACTCAGCACACATCCAGTAACTCCCACCTGTTGAATAATCAATCACTGAACTGGCTGACCAGGAGAGGGGAGTGTGTGTCAAGCGTCACAGGGTAGAGAGAGGTAATCTAAAAAATAACCAGGTGTCAGGGGCTGTAATCCTGACAGATAAATTATTACTAAAGAATCATCTCCAATTATATATAATTAATGAAAAATATGAAACAAACACATATGAAAAAATATATATAAAGAAGACCACATAAATAAATACCAAAAAACAAACAATCACTCCTGCAATGGACATATAAATCTATTATTGTCCCCACAATGAAAGAAGTATTCATTTATTGCGTAAATAATTAAATAATATATCTTGGTATGATGTTTGTAATAAACGAAAATACCATTCGTGGCACATATTTAATGTCACTTCAATAGTCAATAATTCAGCAATGCTGAAGACAATAATGCGGGCGTGAATGAATGTAAAAGTATGACAAATATGAGTAACAGAAACCAATAGGCTCAAATAGCAATAAAAATAATACATGAATTAGAAATGATAATAATAATACACGATAAAAAATAATTAATAATATATAAAAAAGAAGAAAAAAGGAAGAAAAAAAGAAGAAAAAAGAGAAAATAAATAGAAAATTAATAATCAATCTCAAAAATCAATCAATATAGGAAATCAATGCAAAATAATGATACTATGTATATATGTACCTGTGACCTGTATTCATTATGCATTATATGCCAGAAAACACCTGTAATCCATAACAAAGCTCCCAATCAATATTGATCTCTGCTGGATGCAGAGTATCAAGAGCAAAAATCCATGACATTTTTCTTATTAAGAAGATTTAATCTGTCCCCACCCCTTGTTGGAGTTGGTACCTGTTCAATGCCCATGAACTGAAAATTGACCAGTCCCCCTTGGGGGCATTCCAAGAAGTGCCGGGAAACAGGATGTTTCAAATCCTTATTGCGGATAAGATTAACGTGTTCCCCCATTCTTTGTTTCAGGGGTCTTATCGTCCTACCAACATAACCCATAGAACATCCGCACTTGATATAGTATATCAAAAATTGTGTATTGCAGGTGATCATAGATCCGATAGTGTCGTTTGTCTGTGTTTTTTTTCATTGTTTTTTTCCATGATGATAGTTGTAGATGGGAGAGCATATCTACAAACTCTACATGAACCACATCTGAAGAACCCAGTGGTACCAGGAACCCGAGCCCCACCGGGTCTTCCAGATGTGTAGAGGCTAGGGGACAGCCTCGTGCCCAGTGTGTTAGCTTTGGTAAAAACAAATTTTGAACCGTCTTGCACCAGTGAAACTAGATCTTTATCAAGACTCAAAACTCCCCAATGGCGATTAATGATTGTTTTGATCTCTCTCGCTTGTTTGCTGAATTTAGTAATAAATAGTGGTGTCTTAACACCATCACATTTTTTGTTTGTTTTCCTTGAACCACAACTATCTATCAGTTGATTACGATCTAAATGACAGACTTGTAGAGAAGTATAGAGGAATGACCCCCTTGTATACCTGGGGCTACTAAAACCGAGGCTGTTGATATGTCAGTTCATAGGGGTCTGGGAGGAAGACATCACATCATCACATATGGATAAATAAAACCTTCATCCGTATACAGACTAATGCAGGGTGGGGGGCAATAACGGTAGAAGTACAGATGGGCACGTCCTAGGAAACGCCCAAAGGTAAGTCCATAAATGTCGATAGTATACCTCACCTACACCCTGTGTCCCACGGTAGAAGAAATCAGCGGTCAGTACTCACGGATAGCTGCGTGACCTGCCTGTTTAGCTGATGGTGATGCAGCTCGGTTTCCAGCTGCGTGGTGATGTCGGCGTGCTCCAGCCGTGTATAGGAAGCAGAGTTGGAAGAACATGGGAAGTGACGCGGCGATCACAGCTCCTCCAACCAGCCACACGCATTAGAAAAAATAAAAAACTTTATTGAATTGGCAACGTGAACATCATAGGCAGAACACTCTGACGCGTTTCGTTCGGTTACAGACTTTGATAAAGTCTGTAACCGGACGAAACGCGTCAGAGTGTTCTGCCTATGATGTTCACGTTGCCAATTCAATAAAGTTTTTTATTTTTTCTAATGCGTGTGGCTGATTGGAGGAGCTGTGATCGCCGCGTCACTTCCCATGTTCTTCCATAAATGACAGACTTGATCATATGCTTTCTGGACGACGGAATGCCGATAGCCTCTTTTTAGAAATCTATCCGTCATTTCTGCTGACCGTTTCTTGAATGTCTCCTCATCAGAACAAATACGCCTCAGCCTGAGTAATTGTCCTTTTGGCATTCCCTCAATCAGGGATCGTGGGTGGCTGCTGTCCGCATGTAAATAACCATTACGTGAGTTGACCTTTCTAAAAACATCCATGTGGATGTTCATAGAGAGGTCAATGTATAAGTGCAAATCTAAGTAATTAATAGAATATACGTGGTGTTCAAAAGGGAATTTAAGATTAAGTGTATTATTATTAAGTTAACTAATGAAATTTTCCAAAGTGATGTGGTCCCCATCCCAAATGAGGTCATCAATGTACGTGTGAGAAGATGGGGGCCTTTGCTAAAATTAGGACAGAAAAGTGATTTTTCTATTGAAACCGAACTCTTTTCCTGTGAAAAAAATGTAGAAATTAGACTATTAATGTCTTCTTCATTCGTCCATGTTTGTTCCTCTATGAGGGTCTCCATGTCTCTAAGCGTAGAAGCTCCCTCATTGAAGTTGATGTCATCTCTGATATCTCTTTCTGAGTAATCTTGTAATGGCGTCTGTTGATCTTTCTTCATAAAGAATTTCTTCAGGGCCAATTTCCGGGTGAATTTTTGTAAGTCAATCGTGGTATTAAAAAGTTCGAAGTTTTCTTCCGGGGCAAAATTCAAGTCTTTATTCAATAATTTCAGTTGATTGAAGGTGAGCTCCACTCCAGAAATGTTGATAACATTGTCTTCCTCCAGCCTCAAAATGTCTTCCTCTTCTCTCTCCCTCCAGAGGTGTTTTCTCCTCTGAGATCTTTGTTTGCGTCTTGGCGCCTTGAGTTTTTTTTTTTTTTTTGAACCGGCGAAGAACGAGACATATGAATTGTCTTTGGTGAGGGGTTTATTTGTTGTAGCTACACTTACTCGTTCGTTATTAGAGCTCTTCTCTCTGTTTTGCGTCTCTTCAGAGAAAGACACCCCGGAGTCCGAACTGTCCGAGTCAGCACTTGAAGTATCCCCCTGTCTTCTTTTCAAAATAGATTTTGTAGGAGTTTGATTTGTCTGATGGCCTGTGTTACCCTGTTGAGATTTTTTAGGAGATTTTTGGAACATCTTAGATTGAGTTCCTAAAGGCTTCTGCCAAAAATAGACTTGATTCCTTTCATAGTCCATCTTGTCTCGTTGATATTTAGACTGTTTTTTGGCAGTAATAATTTTTTCAGATTTTATCACATTCCGATGTTGAAGTGATGAAAGAATAAGGGCAAACATGGTGCAGATCAGATGTATAAAAAAAATGTATATAAAAGAAAGTAAAAGTTTATTTAAATTGTATCTTTTCCCCCGGAGGGAATATATCACTTCATAGTTTTCATACACAAGCCAACCTCTTATATCAGCGTGCACTGTATTATTTTTTTCTCTTTTGGGTTGATTGTGCTCCCTCTGGAACTTGTGGAGGGGGACTCTGGGAACAAGTCCCCACCAGAGGGTTATGAGCCATTTTTTCACCCAAATCTTAATCAATATAGAAAAAAAGAATCCCCTAATAGCAATCTAGCATACAAAAGTAACAACATTTATTAATCACAAAAAAACATACATAAGTTAAAAAGGGAGCGGTGGTGTCCTGCCTGCTGTGGGATAGTACTAAACTCCTTAAAGACAAACATAACAAGTTGAAATAGGCTGTTATTAAATTTGAATTAGTCTAGGAGGAGAACATACTACTGAACAATAATGTGGATACAAAAAAGCTGGTACTAAATGCTTAGCACATTTTATTTCTCTGAGTCTGGTTGGTATCTGTTGAGGGGCCAGCCTCTGGCAGGTTCTTGGGTCCTCTGTGTCCAAGAGAAGAGGTCTGGTCTCCTGGTGTCTTGATATCGGCACGCAGTCATGCCTGTGTGCTCAAGAGAGTCTCTGTCTGTTCCCAGCAGGAGGTTTTTACCCATCTGATTAACCAGGTGGAACAGGTTAATTGTCTAGCTGCAATTAACCAGCTCCCTGCTGGATTCCTCTGACCATTAGAGGCAGCCTTATTTAAACAGGGATAAGTCCCTATTACAGTCCCGCTTACAATCATACAATGCAATTAACAGAAAGCATTCAGGTGTACAACATGTTGTCCACCATTTTTCACGTTTGTTTCATAACTCCCGAAAATCTAAAGCACAGAGCGAGTAGAAATAAATGCATGTGCTTTGATTTAATGGAACGTGTTAGGGTGAAGAATTTCCATTTAAAGTGTGGAGTAAATATAATGAGAAGCTACTGTATCCTTCAAACAGTGAGCTTTCAGAGAGGTCCAGAAGACGTCATTGAGAAGGAGCTCGACAAATAGTATGAGAAAGGGCGTTCCAGAGAACGGGAGAAGGGAGTGAGAGAGCAGAAGACAGGAGGAGTGCAGAGAGGAGACAGCCTTAAGAAACAGTTACTCTGAAACCCTAAGGACTAGTGGGCATGTATGTCAGTAGTAAATTGTGAAAAATTAAATCCCACTCCTTACTTGTCATAACTATCTAACCCCCCCTATTGGGATTAGTATTTTCATGTAAAGGGTTAACTATTGTGGGTTGTTGCAAAGTAGTGAACTTTCCATATTTGTTGCTAAATAGTGTAACAGAAGTTAGCCTTGCCCACCTTCTACAAGGTGTATACTCTGTCACCTGAGGTGGGAGTATACTAAGGAAACCCACCACTCCCCTGTAACTATGGTGACCCTGTTATGTCACTTTGAGTATAAAATATGGGACTAGAGGATTGTGGTCCCTAGACCCCAGGAGGATCGCAAGAACATCAAGAGGGCTCCAGGAGGAGTAAAAGGTGGGGGTCTCACACTGTTATATGTTAGTCTTCTAAGTGTGCAACTTTATGTATAAAAGGATAGTCACCTTTCTTGTTTTCATAGGGAGGGAAAAGTGCCCCTTATCATAGAAGGGCCACTGTTGTGGTGGAGGAAACACTTGTCACCCTTTGCTACAGGAGGAAAGTGATGTGGTGGCATCATGGCCTGAGAGCCCTAGTAAAGGTACTCACTGGTGGGAGTACCACAATAGGATTGTTGTACCGGCAATCCCACGTCTAAGCATCCCAGGTCCCCATTATTGGGGTTTGGAATTAAATCCAGGCATTGAGAATAATGGAGGGCATATTCCTACCGCTGTTGAGAACCAGAAGATGTGACAAAAGCCACGTGTGCCTCCCCTGTGGAGCTGTTTGGATCCCAGGGAAGAATCCTGTATGTATGAAAACCTGTCCCGTCAATAAAACCTGTCCTGTCTGTAAACAAAGTCCCTGGCGCCCTTTATTACCACCATGCAAAGCTTACACATCCAGCCAGCCTGGGCGCCTGCACCCCTGAGAGAAGGTATGAGAGTCTGTGCACCAACACCTACACCTTCTGCACTACCTCACTGCGACAACTCCTTATTGAGCCAAGCAAGGAGGGGATACAAGTACAGAACACAATACAAATAATATTTTTTATTTATCCTCTACAACTCATACAAGTTACTCTGTGTACATACAAGAGTATTTGTGTTGCAGAATTCCAAGTCACGTTTATTTTGCCATTAACTCCCCAAAAGTACAGAGGAGCACAAGATAAGATGTGAAAGGCCCATCCACTGCTATGAAATCATGATCATTCTTCATTCTATCGCCCCGGGCAACTCTATCTGTTCTTTAATTAGGAAGCCAGTTCTCCAATAACCAGTAGGTAATCACTTTACCCTCTCATGCTTACTAAACTGGTTTCAGTTTAGTGGAGCAGAATCAGCTAATGGCAATAACATGGTTACGCCCTTGAGTGCCAGAGGGGACTAAGGTGTGACTGATTTGTCTAGCACAGGGGTGGCCAACTCCAGTCCTCAAGGGCCACAAAAAGGTCAGGTTTTCAGGATATTCCTGCTTTAGCACTGGTGGCTCAATCAGTGGCTCAGTCAATAACTGAGCCACTGATTAAGCCACTGCAATGGTAGACCAGGTCTTTTAACACATTTATATTTAAGGGATCAATCACAAGGCAGTGAAATAAATTAGGTTTATTTGGATAAGACCTTGGAAACACACAGAAATATAAAATACAGAGAATATACACAACTTACTGGGGTATAGGGGTTGAGATCTGGTCCTTTCCTCATTGCAGGGCGCCTGCTTCAGCAAAAGGCGTTACCCTGTCAGTTCTGGTTGGTTCCAGCCTGCTGGCTGGGCCTCTCCATGCTTCTGTGTTGGTGTTATAGCTCTTTTCACCCAGAAGCCCCTTTGAGAAACCTGCCAGCATCTGGTTGTCTCTTCAAATCTCCAACAGAAAAGAAAGTTATCTGACCGTTCTGTTCTGACTGACAGATTAAATCTGTCAGTGGTGATATTGGATACCGAGGCTTGAGCCTCATTACTCCAAGTTCTCTTGTTGAGTGTATTGTCGCACACTTTAGGAAGCTTCTTGATCTGTGTTACTTGCCACAGTTGAGTTGGTTTCACAGGGTCAGCGCTGTGATGGGTCATGGGTAGCGGTCAAATGGGTTTGCAGAGATCGCAGCAAGCTTCTTGATCAGCGGGTTTGAGTTCTGGTCCAGTTCCTTGTAGAATTTCTTGTTGAGCTTCTTTAGATGTTCATCTAACATCTCGATGCCCAGTTCCCTATGAAGGTCTGCTATTCTTGTAGGAAGTGGAGCGTTGGACGCAATCCGCAGCGCCTTGTTCTGTAATTTTTGGAGAGATGATCTTTGCTGTTGGTGGCAACCACTCCACACCGGGGAGGCGTATGTCATTGTGGGTCTAATGATCGCCTTGATCACATTGACTTTGCTCTTGATGGGCATGGTCCTTGTCTTCAGCAGAGGGTACAGTGCTGCCAGCTTGGTTGTTGCCTTCTGTTGAATCTTCTCAATGTGGTTTCTCCAGCTTAGTTTGCTATCTAGGATTACCCCTAGGTAAGAGCTGTTTGGCTCCCATTTGATAGTCTCTCCGTTGAGGGTGATTGGCGGGTGTGCCTTGATCCTCTTTTTGGTAAACAGTGTAGCTGTAGTCTTGCTGGAGTTCAGTCCTACTTGCCAGTCGCTGTACCATGTTGATAGCATGTCTAGTGCTTTCTGGATGTTCTTAGCTACTTCTTTCTCTCTGAAGGACTGGGAGATGACTGCCACATCGTCTGCGTAGAGTGCCAGTTGAGTCTTGTGGAGGTCTGTGGGGATGTCATTCATGAAGAGGTTGAACAGGAAAGGTCCCAGGACTGATCCCTGTGGCACGCCTGCGCGGATGGGGCGTGTTGTTGAGAGCTCTTCCCGCACAGCCACGTGGAATGTGCGCTCCCGCAAGTAGCTTGCAGTCAGCTTAATCAGGTAGTTTGGGAATTTCAGGTTGATCATTTTGTGCAGTAGTCCTTCATGCCAAACTCTGTCAAACGCTTTGGCCACGTCCAAGAAGACAACTCCAGTTGATATCTGCTACACTTCTCTCCCTTATATAGGGCTTGCTGCCTATCTAATACATAGAGGGAGCTGGCAGCCAATTAGAGCATGGATTGTGGTTTGGAATTCAATGATAGGAGGGGAAAATTCAAAACTTGCCAATGGAAATCATGCCTATTGAGTTTGATATCCAGCAACAGTTTTCCTGGCAATCAGCATACCCCCTGTCGTCCTGGCTCCCCTGGGTCTGGTTGAAACAAAGGCTTTCTACAGCCCTGATCACAGCCCTTCCCCCTCACCATGTGCAACAAACCTGCATGTCTTTTGCTATGCTAACTTACATCTGGCTGCCTTTTGTCACCAAACTGATATTTCCTCACAGGAGAAACACAAAAGGCATTGTAGTTTTAAAACACAGCAAAACTAAAATTTGATCCCTAGAGCTGACACTCTAAAATTTAGACCTAAGATGTGTGCTTGGCTCTAAAACCTGTTCTAGGACACCCGCCCCTACCCCCAATAAAATAACATTTGATCCATAGAGCGGACACTCTACAACTGGGATCTGCGAGTGGGGGTTGTAAAACTCGCGTTAGCATACAATCCTCCTAGACCCAGTTCTAATCCCTTGCTGGCAGGCAATACAGGTTAAACCTGTTTGCCCCCAAATATCCCCCTTTTTCCCATGTTCCAGAAGTCTCTGCCCTGCAGCTATTTCTCATAAGAGGCCACCCATACAAGGCAACCCACTTATAAGCTTGCACAGGCAGCTACGGGACCATGAGTCAAAGGGAATACAACATAGAATGCATTAACTGGCTCACTGGGCTTACATTGTTAACCCCACACTCACGCGGTTCCTAGCTAATAACCCTATGGGGGACAGTATAAGGGGAACAGAATTACAGGGCAACATGCTAAGGTACAATATTAGGCCCAAGAGCTGACACTCTCAGCCCTTGCCATACGGTTTCAGGGGCAGCCAGCCGGGCTTCACCTTTATTAATGAAGACCGGCTACCCCCTACCATCACAGCCACCTGTGCTGAAGCAGGAATATCCTTAAAACCTCTCCTGTTGGTGGCCCTTGAGGACTGGAGTTGGCCACCCTGGGTCTAGCACGTAAAGAGTTATTGGCTTTGTGGAGACTTTCAGAGAAATCTAGAGTATATTCAAGATTAAATAGAGGAGAGGTGGGACACTGCTCAAACCATAATATCATGTTAGGAAAACAGATAGAAGTGAGCCTGGTGCACAGGGGTAATGGCTATATAATAACAGAAAAAAGTGACAGGGGTCACTAAAAGTCCCCTATATGTTGCACTCAAGGCTGGGTGGAAAGTACCAAACTAGTGTGAAAAATCTAGTCACAGAAAGTGTGTGTTCCAAGGAAGCTAAACCCTAAAAGTGTCACGTTAAAAACACAACAATTTAGCTAATCCTAACAATCATATGCAAATATATCTAATGATGAGTCAGTAGTATCACCCAATCCAAATGATAAGGAGCGAACACGTATCCTGATCACATAACACACAAGTAAGGGTAAATGTCTAAAAGGTATGAGTATACCACAGTATGGACCAATAAATGTCCCAAAAGGATGGTAAAGTAGATACTAGGGGATACAAATACCCACTGAAAGACTAATGTCTAGGTAAATGATCAAAGTAAAGACCATAAATCCACGGAAGTGTGTCTCATAGGCTTTAACGTGACACTTTTAGGGTTTAGCTTCCTTGGAACATACGCTTTCTGTGACTAGATTTTTCACACTAGTTTGGTACTTTCCACCCAGCCTTGAGTGCAACATACAGGGGACTTTTAGTCACCTATGCCACTTTTTTCTGTTATTATATATTCAAGATTATTCTATGTAGCATACAGTGGAGGTTTGCATCGGCCGAGCAAGGGGTGACTAGAACAACGGGGGTCACTTAAACCTCAAGGTACACCCACAGTCTTACGCAGCAACAACAGGCTAGGAATGCAGAGTGATCACAAAGCTTACAATGACACCTCGTATAGTAATTCAATGTCCCAGCAAAGGTAGAGCAGAGGAAGTATGAAAGATGTGCGCTAGTGAAGATAAGCAGCACTCAGTTACAAAACAGGATTGAGCATGTGGATTGGCCGCAGAAGCCAATGCAGCATATTTTGCAACCACAGAATCTAGCAGGATCTACTATTAGAGCAAGTGTTCAGAAAACCTTCACAGTGGTCTCCCCAGTACCAGAGGGGTCCGTGCCTGTGGGAGATACCAGAAGCAATGTATTCCTGGCTCCTCTGCCAGTGAAGTCAACAACAGGACCAGGGATTATTTTAGAATGGTGTCATTGCAGTGTCATTCTTGACTTCCGGGGAGGCCTCGTTCGAGATTGGGTTTAGGTCCTGGAATTCCTTAGAGTCCGTTCTCTCCTCCAGTCCGTTTCTTTTGGCCATCAGCTGGCTGATCTCCAGGAAGGTCTTGCCTTTGGTTTCAGGGACCACAAGGTAAATGAAGATGAAGGTAGCCAGGCAGATGGCCGCGAAGAGGATGAAGCTGTAGGGGCCGAGTCCCTTCTGCCGGGAAACAAACAAGCAAGGGGTTAAGTGCTGCAGCAAGTATAGGTGTAAGACGAGAGGAGCTCTGCAGGCAGCAAAGACATTATAGGAGCAATGCTCTGCAACATACTAAGGAGTCTAATTGCTAAAGTCTACCGGCTGCAGAACTGGAGCACAACCAGAGAGAAAAAACCCTAGCACCACATGCATATAAAAATCACATTAAAAGCAATAGGATTCTTCTCTTTTAACAGATCTGGTGCAATTCCTACGTGCTGGTTTTGCCCCAGTTTAGAAGATATGGGATTTTATTAAATACCCCCCCCCCCCCCCAAGTTGTTAATGGATTAATACTCTGCTGCTGTAATGGATCGGGCCGCGCGCGCGGTAGCCTCGCAGAAGGCGCGCGTACCCGATCGTCTGTGACGGATCGGGGGACAGGCACCGCCCAGCGAGTCCCCGTCACCTCAGGTCCCACCTCTGCTGGTTGCTCCGCTCCTTCACTCCCTCGCTCCCTTACCTCCTCCACGCCGGGCCGCTCCTCCTCAGTGCACGCCGCACGCCCAGGCACACGATCGGTGCGCGCGCACGGCAGCCTTACAGAGGGCGCACGCACCCGATCCTTTTACCAGCCTCTCGCAACCGTGGCTCTGCCCTTCACCGACTGCAAGCTATTGCGGTGGATTCTTCCCCTGTCTCCTCCCCTGCTCTCCTGCACCTATCCCTGCAAACACCCAGACAAACCCCTGCTCCACCCCTTGCTTCTATTGGCCCTCCTTCCCTAATGACCCCACTCTGTCCTCTCATTCCTTGCTCTGCATAGCTTCTCTGTAGCTCCTGTGTGCAGTATCTATGCACAGCTCTGTTCCTGACTCCGCTCTGATTCCTGTCCCTGCCCTGTTTGGATTCCTTTGGTTTGATCTCGGCCCCGTCTGACTACGTGTACCTCGCTTCTCCTGAACTCTGCTTTGGACCTCACTACGCTGCTTTCTCCTGCCCCTGACTCCTGGCTCTTGGACTACTACCCTCCGACTTCTGGCACCCCGGGCTCAGCAAGTATACCGTTAACCCTTCTCTCAGCAGGCCCGGCAACGCAACTTACCACACTCCGGGCACGCCCTCACTGCTGTGGGCGCGTGTTATACCCTTACCCACCTCAGTACTGGGGACTGGCCAGGTCTGCAGTCATACAGCGGTACAGCTGCACTCTAATCATGTTGTTAAAGTGGCAACTCTCAGTTGGCTAAGATGTTAGTGGAGCAATGCTCTGCGGCTGGTTAAGATGTTAGTGGAGCAATGCTCTGCGGCTGGTTAAGATGTTAGTGGAGCAATGCTCTGCGGCTGGTTAAGATGTTAGTGGAGCAATGCTCTGCCACTGGTTAAGATGATAACGGAGCGATGCTCTGCAGCAGGCTCAGATTTCAGAGTCACCATAATCTGCATCAGACTACGGCAGGGATTTATCAAGCTGCAATGAGGGGTATCGCACCCTAATCTGGAGCCAACGCCCATTGACTTGACCTTGATGCCTCTTACCACAACAGGGTTAAGGAACAAAGCTCTACCAGTGTCCGGCCGTTTAGGGACCTGCACTCACCATGAGGAATTCAAAGATGAGCCCAACTGTGAAGTTTGACAGCCAGTGCACACTGCCGGCTACCATGAAGGCTGCTGGTCGGGAGGCCTGACGGAACATCTCAGTGGTGATCACATAGGGAATGGAGCCTGGGCACGAGACAGGAAGAGAGCGGGATCAAAGATTTCCTACCATTTTTGTTTCAAGCTATACGTATAGATTTACGTGTGTGTGTGTGTGTGTGTTGTGGTGTGTGGTGTGTGTGTGTGTGTGTGGTGTGGTGGTGTGTGTGTGTGTGTGTGTGTGTGTGTGTGTGTGTGTGTGTGTGTGTGTGTGTGTATATATATATAATAAAAGTATTGTTTTACACACAATTCTGTCAGAAAAATAGTAAAGTAAAATATTAGGGGATTTTACAAGTTGTAAAGAAATGTGTTATATATAAGAGCGGCATTACAAAGTACAACAAACATACACTTCTCCAGGACCGATATATATATATAAAAATACAGTCAGCTCAAACTGCTGTGTTTGGCTACTTCACATGGTGGGAATAAATACCTTCTTTGACAACATCATCCTGGTGAGTGCTGCAGATTTTTTTTTTTTTCACACACACACACACACACACACACACACACACACACACACACACACACACACACACACACACACACACACACACACATATATTATCATCAACTTCTACAAGCCTTGTCAATCCACTGCTGGATGAAGGCCTCCCCAATAATCTTCCACAGTTGCAAGCCCTTTTTCTCCATGTTGCTCCAACACATTTTCTGATTTCATCCTCCTATTTTACTTTTGGTCGTCAACTGGCTCTTTTAATCTCTCTTGGAATCCAGTCGAGTACCTTCTTTGTCCAACAATGGTCATTTCTTCTTGCGATATGCCCGGCCCATTGACATTTTAATTTCTTCACCCTTGTGATGATGTCACAGACTTTTGTTTGATTTCAAACCCATTCATTCTTTTTCCTGTCTCTTCGGGTAATACCCAGCATGCATCTCTCCCTACTTCTTTGCATTGTCCGAAGCTTCTGAATTATTTTCGTATTTAGGATCAAAGTATCACATCTATGCATCAGCACGGCCAGAATACGCTGGTCAAAAACTTTCTTCTTGAGACACAATGCAAATGCACTCAATCCCATCTTCATTCACTTATTGATTTCATTCAAAAGCTTCCTATCCATTGTTATTTTCTGGCTAAAGTAGACATAGTCCTTGACTGCTTCTAGCTGTGTTCCATTTATTTCAATCTTTGCAGAGTTGATACATTTGTTGAACATCACTTTGGTCTTGCTGAGATTCATATGGAGGCCTACGTTCTTATTTGCTTTGGGGTGGGGGGGGGGGGCGGTCTCTAATATGTTGCTGGAGGTTTTCTGGACTTGTGGCAAAAATAATAATGTAATCTGCAAATTGTAGGTGACCCAAATATCAATCATTTATTTTTATTCCTTTTTCTTCTTTATCTAATGTCTTGAACTATTTTGCCTTCTTATGCATCTAGGACCACTGAAGTGTAGACAGAATCAAATGCTTTATCGTAATCTACAGATCCTAAAATGTGTGGCAGGTCATAGTCATTAACACAGAAAGAAATGTGCTTAAAAGCGCTAATCACTGTAAAAACAAACTATAAAAAATATGCAATAAAATACGCAAAAAATAAATAAAAAATGAAATATGAAACGGGCAGCAAGGGATCAACTGGTAGAAACAACACCAGAGAGAGGAACAGTAAAACAAATACAAACCAGCGCCCACAACAATAAAGGATAAAGTCCAATAGAATTAAAAATCAAGTCTGTCCAAATCATTGATGATTCTCCATGGATTGGGTCCGTGACATGCGGATAGAAAAAAAAGAGAAAAAAGAGAAAATCATAGTGTACACTATGATTCACTCTTTTTTGTTGTCACGGACCCAATCCATGGAGAATCATCAATGATTTGGACAGATCATAGTCATTACTTCAGGAAATCACTTTTTGTATGACTTGGATGTGATCCATTGTGTTGTATCCACTGTAAAATCCCGCTTGTTCTCTAGGATGGGCAAAGTTCAGGATCTGTTGTAGCCGATTTGTGAGTATCTACATAAAAATCTTATATGTGATTGGGAGTAGACTGATTGCTCTGTAGCTCTTGAGGTCTTCTTGATCTCCTTTCGTATGGATGAGGATAACTATGGCATTCCCCCATTGCTCAGGATATATAATATAGTCAATTTCATTCTTGACTTCATTGGATCCATTCCATGTCCATCTCTATTTGGATTTTTCTTGAAGAATTAATTCATGATGTAGACGTTTTCGCATTCAGCACATTCTACCGATCTGTCCCCACAGTCATTCCAGTTACCGTAACCATACTTACCAACTGATGCTTCGTCTTTCTGAAGGGCACCAATCTGTGCACTGAAATCTCCCAGAACAATCATGGTGACAATTTCCTTTGTTGTTAAGCTGGTTGATTTCATGATTCAAGTCTTCCACTTCATTGTCTGCGGGACTTAATGTTGGAGCACTATTTTGGATTATTTGACGTTTGTATCTCTTTGTCAACTGAATGACGATTCTGGCTGCTCTTTTTGATGAGCTTTCATAATCCACTATGTTGTTTCTCCATCTCTTCTTAACGGTAAAGCCTACTCCACTGTATCTTACATTATCTTTACCTCTGTAATAAAATAGGTGTCTGCGTTTGAGCTCAATGAGGCCTTGATCTTTTTCTTCCAACTTGAATAAGGCCAACATTATCCCATTTAATCTATTCAAGTTCATCTTCCAGTTCTTGCAGTGCCGCTTCACTGGAGAGAGTCCGGCTGTTGTAGGTAGCCACGTTTAGGTGTGAATGACCGCTTTTGTTTAACCTCTGGGGATTCTTAGCACCCTCTGCATTCTTCCTGAACAGTGTCAAAGCCAGGGAGACGGCAGCCTCTACAGAATGAGGGCCATTGCTTTTTGGTGTGTTCCATATTTGGGGGTTACGGTCTTACTTGCTATGCTGGCCTCATTTGCATTTTGGCAAGTACCTTTCCCACTTTATCCAGGTATATTGTTCAAGCTTTCATAGTATGGTTAAACCTACAAGCACAAGTGCCACTATACATCTTCCTGAACACCCGTTGAAACCTTCCCATCACCTTGAGGCAGTGGGATAAGCATTTGAGGGAAGGAGATATACAGTAGATATTGACACCCACACATATGCATATATAATATGCACAATATATATATATATACATACACATATACACACACACACACACACACACATATATATAGCTATAGATATATTTATTAGATATACATGTAGATACAGACACACACCCTTCTCAAAATCTAAGACACTTACTGGGTCCAATGGCATGGCCAATAACATACATAATGATACAAGCAATGCTGAGGTATGGCATCCATGTCACTGTTGTCTGTGAAGAAATGAAACCTGTTTTACACAGACCTTGTAACAACTCAAACGGTAAAAAATACACATATCCAAAGTACTCTGTGATTTGCAAAGCTGCCACTTGTATGATAAATAAAGTAATTAAGATGAGCTAATAACTTTAGTGTTTTGCAGAGTTGAATGTAGTATGTAGAAAGTCAGAATATGTACTCTATGAAGTATATGAATCAAGGCATTTGTAGCATTAAGGGGTGTATGTACAGTACGAAGGCAAATCCACAACCCCATATATATTAAGGGGAAAATAATGGCATTTATTGCATTTTTACATTTCTCTCTATCACTTATTTTCCACTTTCCTTAGATTAAAATAAATTTCACCAGACCTAAGGTACTGTACCCTTCATTGGCTAACAATACTGTATGTGTCTAATGTAAGAAGCTTGAAATGTTTGATCCAGCTGCAAGCAGACAGCAATGAATACATGCTGTGTTACAAAGCAGGCTAGTTTCTATGCATTGGCTCATGGTTCCTAAAGGGGTTTATGAAAGCCACAAGGTTCCCACCTGAAAAACCAGGGCGATGGTCAGCACAACACAGGAGATGCAACAAGTCGCAAAACCAGCCAGCAACAGTGCTCGCCTCCCCCAGGAATCCACAATGAAAACCTGCAGCCAGAGAATGTGGGGAAGATAGAAGGCTGACTACACAACACAGCGGCTCTATACACAACACAGCTCACACAACAGCTTGTTAACCTAGGACAGGGTTTCGTTGGTGTTTCCCGTTCTCTGCGAAATGTGTCGGGGATGATCTCACATGGGTGTGACCACCACAGAGAGCCGACCGTAATAATGGTAATGAGACTTTCAAGTTTGGTACCTTTTGCTATAGTCGAAAAGAATGCTGCTCTACTTGGCTCTGTAGTTTGTACACGCTATGAATCTTCAGTGCTAGAATGTTTGAGCAGCAACATCTAGTGACATCCACCGAGAATGAGATACAAATCCAGGACTGGTTGAGCTACCCAGGTCACCTGAAGCCAAAGGTTTACTTACAGGTCAACTTACATTACAATGCAAGATGACTAGAGCACAACACTCGATTTCCGACACACACACAGTACATACCGCAGCCAGAGTCATCAGCACGTTGACAGATCCGGTCGCCACAGTTACGTACTGGATGGTGTCATCTTTAACCCCAGCTGATTTGTATATAGTGTCTGCATAGTAATAAACCTATGGATCAGACAAATTAGTGGTACAGTGGGGGGGGGGGGGGGGAATCTGCAGGGGTGAAATGCTTTGTAGCATTAGGCTAAGATGCACTGGAAGAGCTGGCGATAGGAATGTTCAGTAGGAAGTAGAAAGCTGCATTGGCGGAAGAAACTTGCTCCTCGGAAGAGATGATGGAAAAACTAAAGACTTAAATTATCCTGCTTGGTTAAGGCTGGTGGTAAATTGGTCTACCAGATATAGGGTACAGTAGAAGGGAGATGTTCTGCAGCAGAGCAGGAAATGAGATAACTAGCAGAGCTGCAGTTTTAACAAGTTATGATGAGCTATATTAACATATGTTGCACTAACAGAAATGTTTGTGTCATTATGTTTATTCTTTGGACTCATGCACAAGTAGGTGAAAGTAAAACCCTGTTCATGAGCCAACTGGCTTATGGATGATCATACGGAAAAAATTATTCAAATGAATGGTCATTTTAGTGCTATCATGTATATCACACGTCTTATCTATCCTTAAGATTCTGGTCTGTAATGGCCAAACAGGACGTTTTAAAAGAACAATGCTTAACAGGTCCGTGGCTCACCGCGTTAATCCCCGACAGCTGCTGTCCCATGTTCATGACAATGATGGAGATGAGCTGCCAGCGCAGTGGGCGGAAAGAGAACAGGTTCCTGACGGATAAGCGTCCCTCTGCCTTATCTGACTGGTCCTCCTGATGCATTTCCTGTATCTCATCATCCACGTCATCCCATCCCCGCAGACGCTGCAGATCTGCATGGGAAAGCAAGACCACGGTGTCATGAAAGACCAGGCGATTACACCAGGGATCGCAAGCACCAGATAGAACGAAGGAGTTAAATAAATGGAGTTTATTTCGGCTGGGGCCAACAGAAGCAGCACAATGCACAATACAAGCTTAAAGTCACCAAATAGAGGGTTACAGGGGGAATCCTAGCTGGCTGGGTGCTGCCGTAGCTAGTTTATCCAGGATGTCTTCCACAGACCATCCGTCTCAGGGTATCCCGGTACCTTGGGATGATAGCCACTCGTTTGCAGGTTCAAATCTCCCGCTAGTCTCCGACACCGAGACTAGCTATGAACCTCAGAATAATCTGGAAGAACTGCGGAGCTCTGATCGGTATCGGCTTACATACTTTCCTGGCCTCCATCTGAAACCATGGAAGACTGGGTGCCAACCAATCAGCGAGGAGGTGGTCTTTGCAGGCCAATCAGAGAGCGAGGGATCGTCTTAGATGGACCAATCAGGGCTGTGGGAGGTGACAGTGCTTCAGACAGCCCACAGAGTCGGGTTTAAGGAGAGTGGGAAATTCAAACTGACCGAGGAATTGAGCCAGAGGGGCTGGGGCCCAGGTCTTGGTTCCCAGTTTCAGCTTGATATCTCCAGCAGAGATAGGTGCCTGTTAGTCAGGGATGAACAATGGCTCCGCTTTTGAAGTGCATGTTCCCTGGCCTGAGAGTCCATGCCCTTCCCCACTTCCCCAGTATTTCCAAGAACTTCATGTAACCCAAATTAGATTATGGCCCAAGCCTCCATTGTGTGCTGCCTGAATCAAATAGATTACCAGCCACCGCAGCAAATAAACATGGGGAATACACGGCCTTGCAGGGAAACATAATATACAGGGTATCAGTCATTTGCGCTGCAATAAGATGGCCACATGAGCCTACAACATAGGCAGTCATCTTGATGGGTAGGGGCAACCATTGGGCTTAATCTTTATTATGCTTGCCAGGCTTCCCCTACCATCACACATGGGTGCTTGAGTGGTCTCAGAAATCTTCAAAGAAGCCTATTAAATATACCACAGACAACTCTACACATTCTACTTTCCATGAGCAATCAGAAGTCTCTCTTTTGTTCACCTTCACTCTTTTCTTCCCTGTCAGACTCTACACCATCCCTCTTCTTTGCCAGCACACACTCTTCTATAATAAGCAGCAGTTACCTCGCCTGGCTTTGTCCTCCTTGCCCTTGTGCAGCAGGGTATATCTCGGACTCTCGGGGAAGAAAGGCAGGAAAAGCAGCTCCAGCACCGCCGGGATCCCAGTGAGCGCCAGTAATATTGGCCAACCTGCACCGAACAAGAGAGATCGGAAGCTCCTGTTGCTCAATTGGCTTAGAGTTAAAAAAAAAAATAATTAGTTGTGCTATGAGTGTTCTTCAGTTGAACGAACGTTCTTGCAGGGAGCAGATTCCCTTCCAGACACACACCGTATGCGCACAGATACACATACAATATGGTGACGATGCCCACACATTAAAATCACTGGGCTGACCAAGTCTGTCCGTCTCTATACAATATTAAACTGCACTTGAGCTCTCACTTTAATTTCAAATATCATGACATCTGTTCACTAAAGTGCAACAGCCATTACGGATGAATAACAACATTTTTAAATATATGTCCGTTCAGAATAAATAATAGCTATCACACTTTAGTGAGATGATCCCTATACTCCTTATGTGATACATTTGTTCATTCCTTTCTTCTGTCTCCCGTGACTCTACCAACTTCACTTTCAGGGATGAAATCCATGATGCTAGCACGTTCGTACCAACTGAGTTAATTACACATATGTATACAAAAAAAATAAATGACATAATAGTATAGTAACCACATTATTCCCATATTAGAATTATGGACACACTGGGCCTACATGTAGTATGATGTCACACTATGCATGTTGAACCTACTTTTATCACTGATGACACACACACACACACGCACACGTAAAGGTATCTGCACCGTGTTAGCCGAGTTTAATAATCAAAAACAGAGTCGATACCGTTCTGTGGCTAACGAAATGCTTTTATTTGTGTGAGCTTTCGAGATACACTGATCTCTTCTTCGGGCGATGTTACAATTGATTCAGCCAAAAAACTTTCTTGAAACAAAGCATCTGTAGGTGAAGGCTATCCCTCCCCCCTGTGCAGTATGCAATTTATTACTCAAAGGTAATCTTAGAACAGCGGTGCGCAAACTGGGGGGCGTGCCCCCCAGGAGGGAGTGCGAGCGGTTGCAGAGGCCCCGCGCTCTGCCCCAAGGCATTTAATTTAATGCCAGGGGATCGCATTAGGCCCCTGCAACACTCCACTTACCTTGATTCAGCCGGCTGTGATGCGTCGCCATGGCAACGCGGCGTCAAATTACGCAGCGGGATCATGTGACATCACATGACCTGTCGCCATGGCAACGCGGTGTCAAATGACGCCGCGGGTCATGGCGTGACATCACATGACCCCCGCACGCCAGAAAGCAAGGTATGGGAAGGGGGGCACGAGCACTAGGCTGATCAGGCAGGCGGGGCGCAGCGTGAATAGTTTGCGCACCCCGGTTTTAGAACATCGAAAGAAAGACGGTTGCATGACTACAAATTTATTAAACTGTTCGGGACACTCACCGGTGGCCTAAACCGAGACCGTAGCTTCATGAGCCACTACACGGAGACAAGAGAACTCTCTTCCGATGAGTGCTAAAGCCCATGTCTATAATACTGCGCTATATAACTGCACACACACCTGTCTCTTACACATACAAATGTACAATGTAATTCTATCCCTATGTACCAATAAGGACTACATAGTAGCCACACACATGGACAGAAATGCAACACCATCTTACATTTCAACACCTACCCACACCATTGGTATACACTCCCCCTCCACACAAACCTTTTGTAAAGTGCCGCACACACTGTGGGCACTTTATTAATTAAGATTTACACACGTACATGCACACCCGCACACACGCACACACAAACACAAACACACATATTCTCTTATATCGCAAGCATTCAGGGACCATTTAAAACCTGAGGTCATAAATTGCATACTGCACAGGGGGAGGGATAGCCTTCACCCACAGATGCTTTGTTTCAAGAAAGTTTTTTGGCTGAATCAATTGTAACACCGCCCGAAGAGGAGATCATTGTATGTCGAAAGCTCGCACAAATAAAAGCATTTTGAAACCCACAAAACGGTATCGACTATGTTTTTGATTTTATATATATACTGTATTTGTATGCATCTGCAGGATATCAGGACTTAAACTGCTCTGGCAATCGCAGTGTTACTGTAAGTGCATTAATAGACATACCTTCTGATCAATGGCTGTGAGCAGAAGAAAGGACTAAGACCACAGGACAGTGAGAAGTCATGACATCCCGGAAAGAGGATTTGGGATATAGATGGGCTGAAAGAAGCACATGAAGGAGAGAAAGGGAGAAGACCTGTCCCAGAGGAGTCTGGCAAATGAGTCAGGTGACAGGAGACAGCGGATAAGAGCCAGGAGTGATACATCACCAGAGAAAGGGAGCCGGTGTAGGCTGGGGTTCTAAGCTGTGAGTAAACAAAGTGAGAACGCATCAGTATCCTTTGAAAGTACTTGGCTAACACCATCCTTTGTAAAGTATCAGCCCTGCAACTGTTTAACACACACGACTCTACATGAGCTCCAACGCTGTGCTGGCACCTGCAGTGGCCATTAGACAGCACACAGTGACTCTTTGGGACATTTATTTATAAAAATGTTTTACCAGGAAGTAATACATTGAGAGTTACCTCTCGTTTGCAAGTATGACCATTGGCACAACGAGGTCTATTCTTATATTACTTGTGGGGCTGTCATAAGTGTTGTGTGGTCTCCTGATTTTGAGTGCCACTGCATGTGATTCCTGTGTTCCCTACCTATAAAGTGTTGTTACTCATAAGATATGTGTCCCGCTGCCTTGTCTGTCTCCATCCTGGCTCTCTGCAGGCTGAATATTCTCGGTCAAGTACAGTGGAGGTGGACTCAGGTCCGTGTCCTAGTATATACATATAATACGTCTCGGGAAATAAAGCGAGGTCACATTGATGTCGTTTCAGCACCCTCTCTACCACTCATTCACTAACACGCAGTCCACCAAACTTCTCCTTACCTAACTGCTCCCTGAAGAATAGACTCTGAAGATTGGACAGTCGGTATGCCATTTTAGGTGCCAGCATATGACAGAAATCACATAGTAGTCACAGGATCACCATCACTCCACTAACCTGTTTCTGTCTCAACTGAACCAGGTGGTTCATTTTATGGCCAATTATCAATTCTGGGAAAGATTCCACAGCTGCCGAATCACAGCAGAAACACTGTACCTATAACACTGTGAACACATAACATAAATTGCACACATAACGTACAAATCACACATGGTTGCTCTTCATGCTTGGACCATCTCACCTTCTGTGTTCCCGAGGATGAACCTGATCCCAAAGATCTGTGCCATCAGGATACCTATTGTGATCATCAGCTGGGGCATCACACCGATACCTCCTCGCATATTCTTGGGGGACATCTCGCCCAGATACATAGGAACCACATTGGAGGAGAGGCCTGTGGGATGCACAATACTTCAGTGGGCAGCAGGACGGGAAGACGTACAGTTCTTTCCCTATAGGAGTTTCCATACCTGCACAAATACCAATCACCAACCGTGAGGCAATGATCACCTCAAAGGTCTTGGCCAGCACACTGGTTCCCATTAAGGTAGCTGGGACAATGGAGAAGATGTTGTTCAATAGCAAGGTACCTTTCCTAGGAAAGTAACAGACACAGGCAGAATAGCTGTATAGAAAAATAAACTGAGGAGCATGGGGACAAATGCACATAAAAAAACAGAGATATAGGAAGAAGGGAACATGTGGCCAATTGCTCTATTGCTGCAATAGCACATTGACCCCTCACCTTAACGCCACTGACAGAGGGACCTGCAATGCATCAACTAATCTGACAATGGCAGAGATACAACACTACTTACTGACTAATTTTTCTTTGCATTTACATTTTTTTTTACATATATATTTTTTTTACATATATATTTACCTGCCAATTTTATTCACTAGAGGACCCACCATCAGCGACCCGAAGAAACCCCCCAGTGGGTACAAGGACACAGTAAGAGACCAGAGCAGGGACAGAAAGTCATCTTTTAAGGAAGACCCAACGCGCTCAATGTTAGTTGCGTTGTAAAATATTTTCATGAACTGCAAAGAAAAAATAGCACAAAAGGCAGTGTCAGGGAGGGGGATAAAGAACACGGTATATAACAAAAAGTGAAGTGGAAGAACATTAAATTGTATTGGGAAAAAAGTTGGATGTCTGTACCTTGAAGACAAGAACAAACCAAAATCACACAGAGGGTTTAGGAACTGCAGCAATGAAGAGGGCAATGTGGATACATACATGTTACTTTATTCATTGCCGCAATACACAGAGCAGCCACAAGATGTCACTGTTGTGCTGCTGAATGTCCTTTGTACATCAAAAGCAACTCAACCAGCCTACTGCTCAGGGGTTAAAGTGGACAATTAAATCACAATATCTATCACAAAAAAGACACAGTATCAATATAAAGATGAAATCTGACAACAGGTTAATTAATTCATACATGTAATAGGTTATTGAACATCCGCTTTGCTTTTGTGTAATATTTGTCCAAATGTCCGGCTATGACAAATGAATAAATTAAAGGGGCCCCATATTAACCATTTCATTGTAAAATGGCCCGTTGCTTTTTATTTTAGAAACATATTTATGAACAATGTGTACTGTTGTCTAAATTGTAGCAATTGCCTTATAACTCAGCCCGATCCCAGCAGCTTTGGAATCTGTGCAGTACTTTCCTTTATATACTGTATGTGTCCAAACTGGGGCTCTGCTGAGTTATTGTATTTTTTGTTATACCCTGCGAGGGACACTCAGTAAATAGCAGCTACTTGGCAGCTTTAAAAATTGGCTTTGGTTACATGATTATCTATGTATTTTTGTACTTGATGTACTGTATTGCTTGCTGAGTGCTGATCCATTTTCTTTACTGATGTACAGACTTTTTGATGCCTAGTGGTACGGGTACAGGATTTGAGCACCAACTGAACCCAGGTGAGCTCTTTCTCTGCATTATATCTAACATCTCACATTCGGTGAGTACATATTCTATGTATTTCTTTTCTGTACTTTCCTTTATACCTGGTAGGGTTGCCAGGTGTCCAGTATTGAACACGACTGGCCTGTATTTGGAGATTCTGTCCAGTAAAAAAATGAGAGGTAGTGCTGGACATGTCTGTGTATACCTGTATTACCTCTCTGGACATGTCTGTGTATACCTGTATTACCTCTCTGGACATGTCTGTGTATACCTGTATTACCTCTCTGGACATGTATGTGTCCGGTATTACTTCTCTGGACATAGTGACCTGACCGGCTTAGGGGGGCGCCGGATGTCCCCAAGCAGGGAGAGAGCAGGGCTCTTGCTAGGGGGCTGGGCAGCATCCTCCATCCTGATTGGCTTCTGCTGGTTAATGAGGCGGTGTCAGGAGCCTGGTGTTGGGGGGGAGGGGGGGCAAGGAAAGGAGGAAACTGCATGGAGTGGTGAGAGGGGTGTGTTTGTGTCTTGAGCGCATAGCACCTTTCACCATTGTTGGAGAAGCCACCTGGGAGCCCTATTTATATGCCATTCGTTTTTCATCAGCTCCTAACACAATAACTAAATATTCTTCTATACTATGTATTAGTTGTTAAGATTAAAATGTTTCACGCAGATCTGATATCACAAAACGTTACGAATGGTAGAAAAGGCGTTAGATGACAGAGTACTTTCACTTTACCGTAACTCCATTGCCACGTGGCACTGCACTATTAGAATGTGATCTGAGGCGTGGTACTCACAGGAGCAGGAGAGTTCACTACAGCCACGTTGTATCCGTACTGAAAGGACGACCCAATTGTAGAGACCAACGTCACCAGGACAAGCGCTGCGGTCAGCCTCTGGGACACAGTAAGGCAGAGTCCGGGATCAGCTACCGGGCTCAGATTATTTATCCTACACCAGCGGTGTGCTGTCATTCATACAAACCGCGTGTGAACCTATCTCACTCATTGCTTCGCTGTACAGTATGTCAATGTTGCAATATTCATATCAAAATGTCCTAATGTTTTACCGCATTATGGAACATGTTTGTGCCTTATAGATAAAATATAATACTAATATAGCATTTCCTCACTTGCTGCACTATAGACTCTACCACCAACACCAAGTAATGTAGATAAGTAGCTAAAAGTACCCGGCGTTGTGCGGGTAACCCCTCAAAAAACTGAGATTTATAAAAGGATAATGTCATTTTTTTTTAAAAATGTGTGTAGTTTTATTCCAATGCTGTTGGGTAAACTAGATTTACAATTTTTTTCCAGCTCCCAGCATCCAACGTATTGTTACCCAATGTGCTAAACATGGAGTTTCTAAGTTCAGTCCAGCTACAGTACTGTACTGTATTTCTCCGACGTGATGGGATCATGTCATTTGTGATGTCATATGTGATGCTATCAATTATGTAATTTGTGATGTCATCAGTTATGTCATTGCTAATGTCATATGTGACGTCATAAATTGTGTCATTTGTGCCGACATTTATGATGACATCAACAAACGCCAACATATCCAGACTTTTGAAGGGTTTGCGTACAAACCTTAACTACACTTTAACAACGTTTTTTTCAATTGGATATATATATATGTATGTGTATCTGTCTGTGTGTATGGTATATATATATATATATAGGACACTCAACATATTATGATTCCTTATGTTGAGAGTGAAGAATTCCAAGAACTTGATAAATTAGTGGACTCTAGGGTACTCAAATATGAGAAAGAGGTTAGTGAACGTAAGAGTAACAAATATACAAGAGACCAAACTGATTATGCCACAGACAAAATTAGAGACTGGAGAAGGCATGACAGGAGAGATAGGTCTAAACATTACACTCCAAACAGATATTAAAAAAAAAACAACAATGATAGATATAGAGATAATAGTAGAGATCACTCATCCCACATCAAACGAAAAAGGGCCCAAAACTCAAATTGGTGATAAGAAACCAGCCAAAACCCAATTTTCTTGTGTTACAGAAAATAAATTTATCAGTTACATTAAATTACAGATAACAGTGTATCTGTCTGTGTGTATGGTATATATATATAGTAATAAAAGAGCCTGTGTGTCTGACTGTCAGAGCCATAGCTCCAAGATCATGAAACACACAAACACCCACACCCACATCCTGTCAAATTTGGTTAAAATCAGTGCAGTTGGGAAAGGCTCAGTCTGCCATCTAGATTCAAAATGGCGTCCAATTGTATCCAAACAGACAAAAACCTGCTCCTTGGACTCCGGAACCATCAGCCAAAATTTGGTTACGATATCTTAAGAGGCGTCCAAATGCATAGCGGCCAGACAGACAACTTTACCAAATATATAGTGTGTGGCTGTGCGAGGATAGATAAAGGAGATAGATAAGTGTATGTGTGTATTTAAATGGAGGATTGATAGATAAATACATGTGTGTCTATAGATTATAGAGGTGTGTGTGTGTGTGTGTGTGTGTGTGTGTGTGTGTGT
>CM071572.1:81828358-81884365 GCA_036426205.1 Ascaphus truei
CACACACACACACACACACACACACACACACACATTATATAATATAAACAATGTATGAATACCCAAGGGAGATGGTAGTGGATGTCGTAATGATCTGATAATCTAATGCAGAAGTGATCAACATTAGTGCTCAAGACCCCCAACAGGTCAGGTTTTCAGGATATCTCTGCTTCAGCACAGGTGGCCCAATCAGTTCCTGCTTCAGCACAGGTGGTTCAATCAATCTCTGCTTCAGCACAGGTGGCTCAATAAGAGCATCAGTCCTCGACTGAGCCTCGGATTGAGCCACTTGTGCTGAAGCTGGGATATACTGAAAACCTGACCTGTTGGGGGAGCTGGAGGACTGGAGTTGAACCCCCCTGATCTAATGGGTACATTATAAGACATGCTCTAACAGAAGAAGTAAATGTACGGTAAGTGCATAGACAGTAAGTGCATTTCTTGACCAGACAGTGATATGATACGTAGCATTTCTAGGGCTCCCAGACAGTGATATGATACGTAGCATTTCTAGGGCTCCCAGACAGTGATATGATACGTAGCATTTCTAGGGCTCCCAGACAGTGATATGATACGTAGCATTTCTAGGGCTCCCAGACAGTGATATGATACTAGCATTTTAGGGCTCCCAGACAGTGATTATGATACGTAGTATTCTAGGGCTACCATGGGACAGAGACAGTGAATGATACGGTAGATTTTCTAGGTCCCAGAATACTCCTTTTTATTTTGTATTTTTTATTTTTGAAACTAAAAATTTTTTATTGATGTTCAGGAAATACAGTAATGACGACAGCACACCATTAGGGCAGTAACACACACACACACACACACACACACACACACCCACAACACACACCACAAACACACACACACACACACACACAAACACACACACACTACACACAAACACACACCCCCACAACAAACCACACCCACACTCACTCCCTGGTATGAGGTATGCTGAGCGACTTTTTGGAATTTGATGCCAGGGCCGTTAACTAAACTTGTCAACTTCTCCATGTGGCAGACATACCACATTGTGTTCCGAATTTTAGAGATTGTTGGAATTTCTATTCAGGCCTGGAGCAAAATCCAGATGACCCCATACAGGGGCCATTAATTAATTTCTTGTTGTTAATGAGCATTGAATTTATGCGAGTCGCCCAGAGTTAGCCCATTGAGGCGGATAGGATAGCGGTTTTGGTGGTTTTTAAACACGTGATTCGGTTTACAAAACAGTTATCTAATAACATAGTGGCGGAGAGCAGATTTATTTTTCATTTCCACACCCATCGCTTCAGGCTGGGCGTGGTTATGCCATGGGAAATTGGCATTAATTGTGCCGCTTTAGTGGTGTATAAAAGCAAGTTACCGCCCCCAGGCCCCCATGTTAGGTGTGGGTTTCTTTAGAATCTGTCCCTTTATTATCAGTTTTTTATGGCCCCCCCAGATAATTTTCTTCAGTTTTCAGCGGGGCACCGGTATGGTCTGAAAAGATAAAGCATTGTGTGGAGGCAGATTAATCTCAATACCATTGGATATTCGGCATCCACGAAATATTGTTGATGTTGACAATACTGGATGTCATTGTCGTAAAAAGTGTGGAGGAGTTTGGGAAAGTTAGCTCGTATCGGGATCTATTCTTGCTGGATGTATGTATATCCCGAAATTTTGATAGCAGATTGTTGCCATTTAAATTAAAGTTAATGGCTATCCAGTTTTTCTTCTCTTTGGTGAGCGGTTATATTTAGAGATTCGACTGACATTTGGTTAATCATTGAAGCCGGAAATTTATTGAACTTTCCAGTAGTCAAAAGATTAGGGTAGGGAGGGGTTGAATCTGATGAAAGGTCGTGGGTATCGTTAAGAAGAAATCATTGGGGTTACAACGGCGACTTTAGATTGTGGTTACTTTTGTATACCTAAATATCGGTTTGGTTTCTTCAAATGTTGTGCGCCAGGGGTTCACGCTTTAGAGAACAACAGCAGGGGTGAGATTGAGAGGGTGGGAAATCCCTGTCTCGTTCCTCTTTTAATTTTAAATTTGTTTTGATGGAAATCCTGGCTGTAATACTTCTCGAGCTGGGCTGGAATACGTGACTAGGATTGCGTGAGAATTCTAACCCCAAGAACCACCCAGAATGCATTAAGTAGGGCCAGGTTATCCCTGTCAACGGCTCTTCGCGTTAGAACTCATGCCACCATAACTTGATCTTTTTGGCATGCTATTTCCTCAGATCAAATTCATCTTTTATTATGCTGCCGGGCTTGTATAAATCTGATAAACCGACTTGACCGGGGTGTATGGATAGGCTGGACACTCAGACTCAATCGGTTGGCCAGTAGTTTAGCGTCTATTTTGACATCCAAACTTATTTGAGATATAGGTCTGTAGCTTTTACAATCCACTGGGTCTTTCCCTGGTTTGTAGATTAGAGAAATAGAAGATGGAGATCTGGTCAGGATGAGGCAATTGCCAGCACTGCATTGCGCACCGGAGTAGGGGGCGAGGGAAGGATGCACTACATTTCTTATATATAAGGTTAGAGAACCCGTCTGGGCCCAGGCGCTCTTCGAGGGTTTAAGTTTTTGGTTGACAGGAGGCAATTCCTCCAGGGAAGTCCTCTGCACATCTTCATCTCTATCCTGCCTACTCAATCTTGGGCGCTTTGAGTCCCGCTGGGAAGTCCTGTAGAGCCTTTTGTTTGGATTATATTGTTATGAGTGACTTTCTAAACCATTATATACAGTAGATTCATAGAATTTTTTAAATTCTTCTACGATTAGCTTAGGATTTAATGTCATGAAGATGGGGAGCGGGCGTTTGACGCACGTGTGGGGTGTGGGGTGAGAGACAGAACTGAAAGGGAATATAAGGGTTTCAGGCGTGTAAGAAAGTGGAACAGAGAAGGAGTTGTGAATTGAGAACTGAAAGAGCGTTATTATTTCAACACTTCAACCTTTCATTGATGTTCTTGTGCTTCGACACACAATTGTACAGTACATAAAGGGTAAAAAAAAAAAAAACCCCGAACAACGTAATCTGTTTCCTTTGAGGAAAAATGTGTATGTTTCTATTTTTTCCAGTCCATTTTATTCTAGTGTTTTTTGTTAATTGTTGCTCTTCCCCATAGTAAACTAATTAAGCTGCTGTCATTGGCCAGACAAAACAACAAAAGAGAGAAAAAAAAAAAAATCTGGTTCAACCTGTACACACTTCTTCCACAAGGACCAGGGGAGCGTCGTAAGTACCGTAAAACTAATGGCAGCAGCATATTCTAAGGGTTAAATGCAGACGATTTATACCCTAGCAGACAGGTTTAAGTATTTTAAAATATTTATTTAACCTTTTAAACATTAGTAACCAAAAAAATATTTATTTAACCTTTTAAACATTAGTAACCAAATGCCTTTGAGTGGTTTTACGATCTTTACCTAACCTCTTTACTGTTTTGTAAACTGCTGTGTGTATACAGGTTGACACACGATTGCTGAATAGCGCTCTCACAAACCCAAAACGATAATAGTGCATAAAATAATAGTGCATGAAGATTTATAGTGCATAAAAAATTATAAATAGTGCATAAAAAATTATATATATAGAGTGCACAAATGTGACAAACTAAGATCTTAATAGTGAACTATATATGATTAAAGAGGAACAAACACACTCAACCCTTAGTGAAGACTGTTTCCAAAGTCTTCTGCACAAACTTCTTCCACAAGGAGTCCTTTGTACTGCCCGTGGGATGAATAGTTCTTTTGAAAGCTCCTTGTATTGTCCCTGAATATATTTGTATATAGTTATCATATCCCCTCTTAGACGCCTCTTTTCTAATGTAAATAAATCTAATTTAGCTAGCCTCTCCTCATAAGTTAGAATGTCCATCCCCTTTATTAATTTGGTGGCTCTTCTCTGCACTCTCTCTAGTTCCATAATGTCTTTTCTTAGGATTGGTGCCCAAAATTGTACTCCATATTCAAGGTGTGGTCTTACTAATGCTTTGTAAAGGGGCATAATTATGTTTACTTCCCTTCCATCCATTGCCCGTTTGATGCAAGATAAGATCTTGTTTGCCTTTGCAGCTACTGCATGACATTGGGCACTATTGCTAAGCCTGCTGTCTACAAGCACTCCTAAATCCTTCTCCATCAAGGATTCCCCCAATATATCTCCATTTAATTTGTAAGTCGCCGTTTTATTCTTGCATCCCAAATGCATATATTTAAAACCAGAGACTTAACATAAAATACAGACAGAGCTCAGTGCACATCCAGTAAAACTTATTACTACACTATGTGATGTTTCTTTATTTTTATGGTACTTACGACGCTCCCCTTGTCCTTGTGGAAGAAGTGTATACAGGTTGAACCAGATTTTTTTCCCCCCCTCTTTTCTTGTTTTGTCTGGCCAATGACAGCAGCTTAATTAGTTTACTATGGGGTTGTTTTGTCTGGCCAATGACAGCAGCTTAATTAGTTTACTATGGGGAAGAGCAACAATTAACAAAAAACACTTGTGGAAGAAGTTTGTGCAGAAGACTTTGGAAACAGTCTTCACTATTTGGTTACTAATGTTTAAAAGGTTAAATAAATATTTTAAAATACTTTGACCTGTCTGGCAGGGTATAAATCGTCTGCATTTAACCCTTAGAATATGCTGCTGCCATTAGTTCCGTTTTGTCCTGGGAGTCACTGCCCCTTGAAATGTCCCCCCTACCACCCTGCGAGTGCACATGGGCAGAGGTGGTGAAGGAATCCCGCTTGCCCACAGATAGAGCTGGCATACAGCGTACATGAGCTCAAGGAGACCAAGAAAGTTACCTTGAAGTAGATGCAGTTGCTGCTGGGCTTGAAGTAGAGTGATACCCATCCGAAGATCAGAGAGGGCTACAGCAGGGATAAAAGATAATGCCCCAACACTGCATCCGATTAACAAAAGTGTTGAGGACAGGCCTAAGAGTATGGGAAGTCGGTTCTATGGTTAAAGGTTGTGGGTAGAGCACAGTCAAAAAAATGATATGCAGGTGCCCTGGATGGCAGATGTGAAACCGCGCTCTAACAAAGGACAGGGAGGGTGTCTAATTAATTAAAAAAAACGTAAGCACTAGTGAAAAGGTGGTGCTCAATGGGAAAGGTGAAGTATGAGAAGGTGAGACAGAAAAGTATCCCCTAAAGTAGTGGCACAATTAACACCTAAAAATTAAAACTCGTTTTATTTGCGTAATTAAAATAAAGTGTAAGGGATTATGGACAAACGAAACAAACACGTGAACATATAATAATAAAACAGAGTGTGATTGAACAAGGGTGACTGGTGATTAACAAAACACTTGGAAGATGTATGAATAAACTCTCCCCACAAGAAATTTCGTTGTGTGTGTTATTTGGATCACATTTGTCCTACTAAGGGAAAAATAGATGGATTCCCTGGATTACTAAAGACCCTATATGTAATGGGATCTCATAAAAATTGCATATCTCCCATAGTTAACAAACCTGGTTGCCAGGACTTGGCTGAATGTGAACTCAATCTGCAAGATATTTTGGTAAGTAACCAACTGTTTAGGTTAAAGAAATCTGTGTATCACAACCTAAACTTTGAGTGGGGGCCCCCGATGAAGCCTATTGGTGAAACGTACATCGGGTACGTGTGACGTCAGCGAGCCAGCGACGTCGGCTGATTCGGAGTGGCAAGGGAGTCCTACTAGTCTGAGCGTTTCGGAGACTGTAGCCGTGGACAGCAAGAATGCTCAGACTCTTTTTAATTGCACCCCTAGACAGACATTATACAGATTTTGAGTATTGTTCTCTGTATTCTGCTATCAGCTTCATATAGCTGAATACTGGTTAAAGCACCACAGAGGTGACTCATCTGGTGTGCAGTTCCCAGTACTACTTAACTATGCATTGAACTAACCAATACCTAGTGGTGGAGGGGTGACCATACCTACCCACTCAAACTTTAGGTTGTGATATACAGATTTCTTTAACCTAAACAGTTGGTTACTTACCAAAATATCTTGCAGATTGAGTTCACATTCAGCCAAGTCCTGGCAACCAGGTTTGTTAACTATGGGAGATATGCAATTTTTATGAGATCCCATTACATATAGGGTCTCTATTAATCCAGGGAATCCATCTATTTTTCCCTTAATAGGACAAATGTGATCCAAATAACACACACAACGAAATTTCTTGTGGGGAGAGTTTATTCATACATCTTCCAAGTGTTTTGTTAATCACCAGTCACCCTTGTTCAATCACACTCTGTTTTATTATTATATGTTCACGTGTTTGTTTCGTTTGTCCATAATCCCTTACACTTTATTTTAATTGCACAAATAAAACGAGTTTTAATTTTTAGGTGTTAATTGTGCCACTACTTTAGGGGATACTTTTCTGTCTCACCTTCTCACAGTCAAACAAAGCAAGAACTACAGTTATTTACAGGCGTAGCGGGAGTGCGCGGCGACGGAGCATATTTCACACGGGAATCGGGTGCGGAGCCGTGGTCGCTGGACTCGGGAGGTACAGGGCTAACCAAAAACATGTATTTCCAAGAGCTGTCCTATTCCCGATAATCGTCGCGGTAGAATTATGGCAACAAGCACGTAATATTTTGGCCAGACAACCCGGGAATAGTCAATGCAGTAAATGGCCTACCAGCAATGTCCCCACCAACGGGAAGATTATTGCGCAGATTGGACCTGCTGTGCATCGGACAGAAACGTCAACTTGTCCGAGGTAGGCTGAACCAAGTCGCAAATGCCTTGTCCCGCTTTCAGGCAGCGCCAGACGCGCAGGAAAAAAGGTCTAACTGCATCACCCACACCACCTTTGGCTGATATGGCAGAGGGATTCATCAGTATGGTTAGAAAATTACTAGCCCCACGCACGTGTAAAACATATAGCAACGCATGGCGAGTTTTCAGAGAGGCCGAAAAAGGTAAGGCAGACGATACTGAACTCAACTGAACTTTCTGCTGGCCCAATGGAATGCAGGGATGTCCCTCACTTCAGCAGGTTACACACAAGCGGGCGAACCTGATAGGTTTGGTCAGAGGAAAGTGTAAGCAAGGGGACGAAAGTTTGCCAGTAACTTTAGCAAGGCTAAGAAGTATAGCAAAAGCAGTGGGATCATGGTGTGCAGGGCCTTGCAAAGTCACGCTGTTCAAAACAGTCTCCACATTCGCCTTATTGGGGGATTTCAGAATAGGGGGGTTAGTGGCAGCATCTAAGTCTAGCAGTGGCTCTGGCTTTCTGCATAAAAACAATCATCAGCAGAAACACGATAGTATGCAGGATACACCGATCGAAAACTGATCAGACTGAAAAAAGGGGCATGGGTGTACCTAAAAAAAACCCACAGAACCTCTTCCGATCACTCCAAATTTCAGCCCCATTAAAAGAAATAGAGGGCATCCAGAAAGCTATTATGCACTATATCTGGAAAGTGAAATGACCGAGAGTACAAAGAAACCTCATTTACAAACTATGAGAAGAGAGACGTCTGGCGGTTCCTTGCTTATGGTCTAAATACAAAGCCGTCCAACAAGCCCAGGCCGCTCGATGGCATGTGCCACCCAACACTGTTGACATTGAGAACGCAGAACGAGAGAAATGGAGTCTTGACTAAAAACTCCGGCTCCCAATATAGGACAGGGTTATGGGTCACTCACCACTCTCTTCCAACGGCAGCCCACTCCCTCCAAATCTGGGGCAGGACTAAAGGAAGAGCAGGACTAGTTTCAACCAACTCTAACATTACAGGTTTGGATGGGGAAAAAAAGCTTACAGTGGTGGAGGAGAAGGGGTTGGAGACTTGTTAAATTGGAATCAACTGAGAACTTTTCACAAAACAACAAACACGATAACAGCACTCCGGTTAATAATAAGGACCAGTAAATAAAGTGAACGGTGCAGTAGGGGAAAGGGCAAAACCGAAACAAAAAAACCTGGCAGACAAGACCCAGATGGACCAGAGGTCCAGTCAAAAAGCCCCCTACATAACAACACTCAATATCATTAGAATAAGTAGGAAGTAATAGTGTAACCAAATAGAAGCTCGGAGCTAAGAACAAACACTTGTAGTAAAATATATGATTATATATAATTAAAACACTTTTAATAGTATCATAACAATAAAAAAAATAGGGTATTCAAAACTCCCCGGTGCACAAGGGGCTTCAAAAATATGAAGCACTGCAAAATAGCAAAGCCAAAACCCTGGAGGGGGTGATGACAGGGCTAGGTAGACCAACAAAAATAGAAATTGAGCCTACTGAGAGGATGGGAGCTTCTAAACCAACTCCCCCCTCCCACGACCACGCTACAATTGTAAACTATATTAATGGTGACGCACACGCTCAAACATAAGCACATGTAAGTATGAAGTGATGCAGTCACCGTGAGTATAATAGTGGAGAGGTGCTAGTATAGCAATGGGCTCACTAGAGTCTACATTAATGAACCCTTCCAACATTCGTACAATAGAAAATGAGCCTATTAGGAGGAAGGGAGCTAGTTGTCCAACTCACCCCTCCCACGACCGCGCTACAATTAATATCTATGTACTGAGAATGCACACATAGTAATGACTGAATAAACTAATAAAATAACGTAGCCACTATAGATGAAGTAATGTAGCTAGTAAGCAATTATGGTAACTAGGGTCTAAAGTGGACTAACTCCAGATAAAGGGGAAAACATCACCTGTTGGCTAAGGCAGATAAATGCAGGTGAAATAACTATGCGCATGAACCCTACAGCAATACTGGTAGAGTGTGCAGGATAGTATTAAGTCCTGTGGTTCAGCGAGGCTCTCTCTCAAAATCAGTCTGCTGTTGTAAGAAAGTGCTGCTATTAGCACTGTGGTGCCCGTGAGAGCTTAGCAGCCATCCTGACGGCCGTTTCGCTTTGGCGCTTTGTCAAGGGATGTAAAGAAAGTAAGCCACTCATCTCTATTTAGCGGCGCAGGGAGGGGGCTCATGGTGCGTCCTCCAATCACCATACTAGTGGGCAGAGCCGTAGTGACGTAACGGCTAGCAACTCAGCCCAAACCTGCTGCGTGATAGGTTAAATAGTAAGCCAATCGCCCATCAGCTGTATGCCTATAGTTATGGAGCATGCGCAGTAGTGACAGCACAGTAAAGATAGCAAAACACGCTTGTAACCCGTTTAGAAGGTATTGCAGTATATGAGCGGCTAACATTGGTGAAATACTGGAGCAAACGACATACACCATATTAAAGCGTGCTATGCACCAGACACAAGTATGCCAATGTAGGGGAATAAAAGTCAGAGGTGTGCAGATACACAGGATTACAAAAAGGAGTAAATAAAAACCCTTCATTCAGACCCTTATGCAGACAATTATGGAACCTTTTTGCTGGCAATATGAAAGCACAACCCTTAGGCCTCGTTCAGGGTGCCAGCTGCAGGACTCGGAGGGAGGGCGTGAGGGAGGCAGTGCTGCAGTTTGCTGGGCGATCTGTGTTTATCCCCAGCAGACTTTTCAGCGTTGGGGAGGGGGCGGGGTTACACACGGCAGGGTAAGTATCCAAGTTCTAAAGAATGATTTCATTGGCTGCCTTGGTCCCTGTGACGCTGCTGCAGTTCCAAAAAACGAAATTTTCGTTTATTGAAACTGTAGTCAGCTTCAACTCCTGGCTTCGGAGACAGGGCAGTTGCTACCCTGAAAACCAGTATTCAAATTAAATACTTTGTTTCTCACGGCAGCACGCCCTCCCTCCGAAGCCAGCACCCTGAACGAGGCCTTACACTTCCCACACTTAAATGATCCTTTTGGTTTTCTCACCAACCACGTCTTGGATGTCGGTGTGGTATAATGACTGCGAACGAGCAAACCTTTAATATTCCTCGCCCTTCTGCGGACAAATGTTGGTCTAGGTTTTAATACTGGACACAAATCCTCATCAGCGAGTAGAAGATGCCAATGTTTCTGAACTATACATGAGATCTGGGACCATCGGTTATTATAGTTCCCAACAAATCTTATTGTTTTGGATTGCTGGGATCTACAGTATGTTGTTTTGACAGTAATAAGTCCTGCCTGTTGGTTTGTCTTGCTCGATTGAACGCCCACTTGTTACATGTGGAGCTGTCCCCCCCTTTCCAAAAAGCGAGTCTTATGTAGGGTTCATGCACATAGTTATTTCCCCAGCATTTATCATCCTTAGCTAACAGGTGACATTTACCCCTTTATATGGAGTTAGTGCACTTTAGATCCTAGTTACCATAATTGCTTACTAACTACATTACTTCATTGCACGAGATGTGTGCAGAGGTATGCAATGGAGACCATTTTTAAGGTGAAATTAAAATAAGGCTTTATTGCGGCTATCCCTTTTAACACAGCAAAACATATGAAAACAACAAACGCCTATCCCTGTGTAAGGGCTAACTTACTTCCCCAGTCCCTTTCTCCAGGGCTAGAGGGATAATCCCATTACCACCCTATTCCCCAAAGTCTCAAGAGATACCTTAAAGCAGGTGGCCCTTCATGTCAGTCTCTGGTAGGTTCCTGGGTCCCCTGTGTCCAGGAATATAGGTCTTTGGGTGTCTTGATCTCAGCAGAGCCTTTCTGCTCAAGGCCTCTTTCCTCTTGTCAGCACCCTTGAGTACTGAGGAAAATCTCCCTTCCTGTCTCTGAGGCAGGCTTTTTGACACCTGTAATCAGCCAGGTGGTGTTGGTCAATTGTCTACCAGCAGTTAACCACCACACTGCTGGATTAGAGGCACATTTCTGAACAGGGATAAGTCCCCTGTTACATTCATCTATAGTGGCTACGTTATTTTATTTGTTTATTCAGTCATTACTATGTGTGCATTCTCAGTACATAGATATTAATTGTAGCGCGGCCGTGGGAGGGGTGAGTTGGACAATTAGCTCCCTTCCTCCTAATAGGCTAATTTTCTATTGTACGAATGTTGGAAGGGCTCATTGTAGACTCTAGTGAGCCCATTGCTATACTAGCACCTCTCCACTATTATACTCACAGGGACTGTATCTTTTTGTTTTGTTTCTGAGAACTTTCACAGTCTGAAATAAAAATTCCAGATGCCAAATTCAGAGGTTTTTTGGGGGTACTTACAAGTACAATATTGTATCCCAGCGGACCCAAAAGTTAAATATGAATCAAATAACATGCTCTTTTTTGCAGGTACTTTCCACAGGGAAAAAGCTTAATTTCCTTATTGTACAAATACCTTATCCCAGACAGTGATACAAAGACCATAAATGTTAGACAGTGGTAACAGGACCTAGGAAAACAATTCTGAAAATTGTTTAGACCAAATCCGTCCTGTCACAATCCCTGAACCCCCCCCCCCCCTCCCCCCACCCCCCCATGAGAAAGAAAAAAATCTGTCTGCGAATTGAGTACTAAAAAAGCCACATATATGAATTCAAATCTGCCACTGAATACAATCCGGATGGATTGTTAAGGAGAGAGAGGGAGAGAGAGGGAGAGAGGAGGAGCGGGATAAATGGAGCGAGTGTGATGAGACGAGGAGAGGCGAGGTCTAATCGCGGGCTCTGAGAGAGCGCTCTCTCTATCGCTCGCGATAGTGCAGGGCTCTCTCGAGGGAGGATTCTTTGCTTGCGAGGGAGAGGAAGGGGTGAAGGAAGGGAGTTTACTATGTCTGGGGGAGGGGGAGCTTAGAGAGGTGTCCTTTTGAAGCCTGTCTGTCGAAGAGAGAGACTTTCAATTTAGCGGTGTGTCCAGTTGTAAATATCCCCTCAAACCTCCCTCCAAATAAATTAGGAACAATAGGGGAGCCCCTGCTGCGGCCACAATGAAATAAGGCTATGAACGGTGCAATGGGTATATTTGCAGTAATAAAGGATTGAGAGAGAGAACCCAATGTTGCACTCAAGTTCACCCTCTGATGATTAATGAATGAATTAAAACATAAACTTTATTAAGAACAATTGTTAAAATAGTGGGTGTTAAAACGACGTACTGCAGGTAGGTGGATCAGTAATACTGACAGCCGTATAGGCTCAGGATCAAAAATGGTGGTGTGTGTTTGGGATATCCAGATCACACACACCTGACGAGACAAACACAGAAATCCTAATGTGGACCTGTGTATAAAGGAATACTATAGGGTGTGTTCAGGTAGATACTTAAACTTCTAGTCACCTATGGCAGGGTCTGCATAAACCAAGGTAGAGATAGGTAATATGACTAGTAGTGACTAATATATATAAAAACAAATAAACTATATATACCAGTGAAGTATGTAATCAGCTGAAACTCCTTTAATGATTGATAGTGTACCTTGCACGGTGTCAGAGTGACCTAAGGTAACCTATTCTGCAAGAGTGTTAAGTCCTCTATTCACACATATAGCGTTAACATTGGGTTCTCTCTCTCAATCCTTTATTACTCCAAATAAATTAGGAAGATTTGCCTGTGCTGAAAAAGGAGCACAGCTCCGATACCCGCCTGGGAGATATGCTAATTGCTATGCAAAGGATATTTAAATCCCATCCCATCCCATACAAGGATTTAACTCCATGGACAAGATTCCTATTTCAGAGCGATTTTTAAGCGCTGCCTGCAAACGGGGAAATGGATCCCAAAACATTCTGGACACACTCCTTTAGAATAGGTGTAGTAACAGGCAGAGGAGCATGGTTTGCTGGTTGCTCAGATGAAGGAATAGGGGAGATGGGAAGAAAACGCATATAAAACTTATGATCAAAGTAAGAAGATCAGAGAGGTAATTGGCACAGGAGGGATGGGGAGCAGCTCTCAGATGAAGTTCTGGACATTTTTAATTGATAACATTGTGCAGCCCCTACAAGCAGTAATCCGTCAGAACCCAGAGTCACAGTTTGGGTTGGGTGTTTTGCCCCAGTAAGAGATCTGAATGGGTCCTCCTAGTGATGGAACTGTCACGCCAATCGGCTTGAAGGTGCCGGGAAAATGCTGAGAAGAAGGTGCTGATTTGACAGGCCAGGCCTGTGGTTAAGTCCCAAGAAGAGATTGGGCAGCCTGGAGGCAACGATTCTACGGTCGGACCGACACTATCTAAATCAGGTGGAAGATGCCAGACGTATGGTTGGGCACAGAGGGACTAGGAGCAAGACCTCGCCGAGCAAAGATGGTGGAGGTGGGGGGGGGGGGGGGTTCATAGGTTGCTGTGTTAGACTCCTTTTTGTATCACAGGTGCTAAAAACAGATTGTAAGCTCTTTTGGAAGGAATACATTATAACCTACTGTGCATAAGAGAGCACATTAGGGCTGTGCTATAGGAGCAATATGTTTCTGTTATTATTATTAGCAGTGAGACACAATGCTTATGCTGCAGATAGGGCTGATAAAGCATGCATGTAATGCACACTCCCAGATCCCTCTTCTCTGCAGCTTCTAAGCAGTCGCGAGAGTGGGACCAGAACCCCCTACCCATTCCACTTACTCACCCCCTTCCTCTCCACAGGCTCCTCCTCCTTTCCTTCGTGCCGTGCCATCCCCTCTGTAGCCCCTTAATGCTCAGACGCCACTGACCAAAACTGTGTGGAAAAAAAAGAGAAAGGGCGAAAGAAGGGACTTTGTTCTGAACTTTGTCCATGTTATCAATTCAAGGGAAATTTGTTGTTTTTTTTGTTCCCGTTGGGATGCTGCCAAGCTCAGGATGGCTAACACACACCTTCCTGGACAGGATTAATACATAGCTTCTCCATTTTGGCTTTATTTTTGTTAAATAAATCATGACAAAGTGTAATATGTCATGTGTTGTTGTTCATCTGAGGTTGCATTTACCTAATTTTAAGACCTGCTAAGGAACAGATGATTGTTATTATGTCCTGATATGTAAAACCATAGAATTCAAAGAGGGTTTTGTTACTTCTTTTTCACACGTGTGTGTGTTGTGTGGTGCGTGCGTGGGTGGCGTGCGTGCGTGTGTGTGTGTGTGTGTGTGTAAGTTTGCTAAAAAAACATTTTTACATTTAAATTTATTTATTTATTTTTAAACGTGAGCCACACTCAGACCGCGTTATAAGCGAATCCGCTTGGGGCGGATCGCGCTCGTTTTTTTATAACGTTGGCCAGGGTTGAGCGTGATATATATATATATGTCTATATATGTGTATATATATATTCATACCTGTCTATGACATGTGAATGTGCTCACAAGTGATATTTTTATTTGCTATATGGTGGAGGTATTTTGTCGCCTTTTTCACCCACCATAAAATAAGGGGCATATATATAATGTTTTTTATAACATTCATTTTCTGTAAACATGCACTGTACACTTTTTGTATATTAAGTATTATCTTTTGGGCTTAAATCTAGTATCTAGAAATGAACTGCATTTTCGGACGCAGTTTTCTCCATTGGTGTTTTTTTTAGCGTTAATTACATCTTTTTATAGTAAACAGAACTCCTAAGGTAAAACCTTAAATTATTCTTGGTGGTGGCAGCAGCGTAATTGGGGTGTAGTGTGACATTTCTGGGGGAGATATTGATCATTTTAGTGCCTTGGTGGGCGGTGGATCTTATTAACCCCTTTAACATACATAGTCATGTGCCCATGGGTAGAAATATCCATGACAGTGCTTCTTCCCAACGGTTCCCTTTATTGAATAATAGCTACATAAACTCTTTCCACCGGCTTTAAGACAAACTGCACTGCATTCCACTGTGACAACTAAGATATTACTTGCCTTAACTATGCCATGTTGCTGAGTATGGCAGCTACAGTGTTAACACTACAACAACTCAAACATTGCACCTAAGACAGGGGTGGGCAACTCCAGTCCTCATGGGCCACCAACTGGTCAGGTTTTCAGGACATCCCAGCTTCAGCAGAGGAGGTGCAGTCTTCGACTGAGCCACTGATTGAGTGAGCCACTTGTGCTGAAGCAGTGATATCCTGAAAACCTGACTTGTTGGTGGCCCTTGAGGACTGGAATTGCCCACCCCTGGCCTAAGAGAACTTCCGTCTCTGAAGCCCGAGAGGACAGATCTGTGAAAGAGAATGTCGCAACTTAATGACTTTCCAGATCCTTTGGTAGCAGAGGAACCTGCATCTTAATGCAGGGCATTCCCTTTTGCCAGTAAAGCAGTGCAAGCGATTAATTAACCCATTCGCTGCAGAATGGATCCGAACTGGAATGGGCCGAAGAAGGCCACTTGACTCATTCCCTCCGACCAAATACACAGTACATGTTAACCTCTTCACTCATCTGGAACGTCTAGCAGCCTTTGCATTGCAGGGTCTCCAGCAGAGAGAGGGAGGGTGAGCAATGGAAAGCCCAGAGGCTGTTCTGCCACACTCGATGTTTGTATGCCGTTCTCGTACTCACCTGTATGACAGTTGCTCAGGATCCTGCTTCTCACTCGTACCACACAGACTGAGCTCTTGAGACAGAGACAAATGTAGCCACACTGTGCCAGGTAACGCACACACCCGACTGGCAGCTAAATTGGGATTGGTATGGATGCCAGCCTTACCTGATTTGATCTATTTCCAGCTCTTACATAAAAAGGTATGCCCAAAATCATTGGGCAACGGCTGGAACGTAGCAATGATTGCCTGCAATTGTGCAGATCCATAATGTACAAGCAGGAACACCTCACCTGTACCGTAAGGTACACAGAGGTCCCTCTGTGTTTGTGCAGAACCATAGTGTACACACAGAAGTTCATTGTCTGTAATTGTGTAGATCTATGATACACAAGAAGGGAACTGTAAGAGAGGTGTGCAAAAGTATGCAATGGAGACATTTTTAAGGTGAAATTAATATAAGGCTTTATTGCCTGTTCCTTTAAACAATACAGCAAACAAACATATATATAAAACAATAAACAGTCAGGCGCATGCACGAAGGCAAGGAGCATGGAAGCTTAACCTGGTATCTCCGTGCCTCACTCCCTGCTTTTGCAAAAAAACAAACGAATAACCAGACAGCAACTAAATAAATAATCAACATATAACAGACAAAACACACGGGATGTCTAAGAAGATGCCCAAAACTCCAAGGAAAAAGGGGCTCCCGGAGTATTTCGCAAGAGGAAGATCGAGCAGGGCCACGGCAGCAATGGCGCCCACCTCCCGCACATCGGAATCTGAGGGAGAGGGAGAACCCGGAAAAGATCAGGGACTCCTACCCGTGAGACGCTGTGATTTCGAGCGCTTATATACAGACTTGAAATCGATGCTCCAAGCCGAAATAAGAGCCTTAGGCAAAGAGGTGGGGAGCCTAGGGGCAAGAACGCAAGAGCTCGAGGTGAAGGTGGATGCTAACGCTAAAGTGGGACTACGAAACACAAAAAAAACAGCAGACTTACAGGCACAGATCAATGAGCTCAAAGGGAGACAGGAGGATACGGAAAACCGCTTCCGCCGAAACAATGTCCGCCTACGGGGGATCCCAGAAAATGTGGGGGACTGTGAGGAGTTCGTGGCGCGGTGGCTCGCGCATATGTGCCCTGATTCTCCACAAGACAAGCTGGGAATGGATAGGTGCCACCGGCGCTGCGGTCCAGGCCGCAACCGACTGCGCAGCCGCGGGATATTATAGTGCGGCTCCACCATTATAGGACCCGGGAAGAGGTGCTGCAGCGCGCGAGGAACGCACCACTCGTGGAGTTTGAGGGCACTAAAATAGCCGTGTTCCAAGATATAGCCCCAACCACGCTAGCCCGATGCAGAGGGCTGTGGCCCATTACAAAACAACTTCGGGATAACACGATCCGTTATCGCTGGACATTTCCTTTTGGACTGCTTGTGGTCCGAAATGGCCGCCCAATCAGCATGAAAGCCCCAGAAGAAGGACCTGCGTTCCTCAAGAAATTAGGGCTGCGAACGGCCCCAACGGGCACCGAGACAGAGGACGAAGTCCCGGGTCCATCATGGACCACTATCGGAGGCACGGTCGAGGAAGCGGCCAGCCAGGGCTGAAGAAATCCGCAATTACACAGCTCCACCACAGTTGCAGTCTTAATAAAGTTGAAAAGTTTGTTGTTAATAGAGTTACAAAAACGCACCGATGCCCTGGACATTTGCGTATAGCACCTTCTATCTGCCCCTAAGAACGCTGGTGAACGTTGGCACAACCCTATCAACGAAGGGGCACGGACAGTGGTAATCTGCGGAAAATAAGTGACTTACCTCGTGGCTGCGGTATGGCGCCCAAGATGGCGGAGCAGGGGACTTCAGAGTGGCACGCAGAACCAGGAAAGCAGGTCTGGGCGGGAAGAGCTGTTCGAGCGGGAAGAGCGATCGACGACACGTCCACACAGGTGAGCCGCCCATTCCAAGATGGCAGATGGAGGAAATGCGTCACTGGAAGGGGCAGTCCCTGGGGTGGCCATCTTGGAGGTGGCAGAAGACACGGGGGGCACTGGCAGTCGCATCACTAAGAAGCGCCGGATGACAGCACAGCCTACCGGTACAGCTCCGGAGCCAGGGAGACAACAGAGGAGCGCCATAAGAACGGCGCCGGATGGCGCCACTCCCCCGCAAGAGTGGGCACGTGGGGGACGTGGCCCCGATAACAGATGACATGGCGCCAGCAGCAGCAGCGGCGCCAAAGAGTCGCACCAGAGATCCCGTCGTGGAGGCGACCGGCGGGAGGGCCCTGAGAACTGAGTGGGGACGGTAGACAAAACTGAAAGGGCGGAGGGCCAGTAATTAGGGACGAGAAGGATAGCATAACAAACCAAAAGAAAGCATGAGGGCAACGAGAAAGCAGTGGTCTTAAACAAGAGAGGACATAGACAGTAGGATGTGGAGAGGGTACAGTAGGTAGATGTAGTGGCTGGGGAAAGTGATTGATAAGGAGAGGCTGCAGACGTAGGGAACTAAGAGGAAAGAAATAGGAGGTGATGAAGAAGGAGAGGGGAAGTAGCCATGGAGGACGGAGATCGGCAAGAATAGGAGGCGGAAAGGGAAAGAGGAGAAGAAGTAAGAGTAGGTAGACAAGAAAGCAAGAGGAAGTGCTAGATTAGAGGGCAAGCGTAGGTTAAGCAAGAGAAAGAGAAAGGTAAGATTACAGGGAGAAGGTAGAAGAGAACAAGAAAGGATGAGAAGCTAGAGGAGGAGGGACTACAAGTTAAGTTTAAAAGACCACCCATAGAACAAGGTAAAGGAGAACTCAACAACAGGGCATAGAGGATGGGGGTAAGCAGTGCAGCGGATACCCAGGACAGCTCCACACGGAAGTGGGACCCCCGGGGAGGCCGCCCTACAGGATAGCCCAGATAAACTCACACGAGCCCCAGTTAGGTTAAAGAGGCATACACTGCACAATGGCACCAGCCTCCACCTACAAACACAAAAGGGGGGCAACATGTCACCATGGGGCAGAGGGAAGATGAAGGTTAGCGTACAGGGGAGTACACGGGGCAAAGGAATCTATACAGGAGAGCGTTATTCGTTATTCGTTTTGTTCATAGCTAATATAGGAGCCGGGCCGTGCGACTGGGTTTGAGCCTGCTCCGGATCCCGCATGGGCCGACCGCCGGAACGGGATAAGACACCAACCCAAGTGGCCGGCAAAGTCCCTTGGGAGGGAGTACCAGTGAGGGAGGGGGTAGGGCGGAAGGGGAGGGAGCGCCTGGCCTCCTACACTGATTACCCAAAGGCGTTGGTCTCACAGCCAGGGTACTGGTACCAGGGTTCTGGGATCACTGTTTTTATGTTTGGTTTATGTCTGTCTAGATGTTCCCCTCCCCCCCCTTTCGTATCCGCCCTCCCATAGCACACAAATCTACTGGAGATGGAGGATCTGCAGATCACCAGCAGAAGAGGGAGCAGGCATATCATCAGCCGGCCTACATGACCCAGACAACGGAGCAGTCACCCAACGCAGCCAAGATGAGTAAAGAGCTAACAATGATATCACATAATGTTAAAGGGTTTAACAGCCTGGTCAAGCGTAGAATTGCATTCAAAGAATATAATCGGATGAAAGCTAACATAATTTTCTTACAAGAAACCCACTTTTCACGCTCCAATCACCCTAAATACCTAGATAAACACTACAGAACATTTTATCTGGCTTCAGCCACTGCCAAAAAAAGAGGTGTAGCTATCCTAATACACAATAGACTAGCGTTAACCATAAATAAACATTATTCAGATCCAGAGGGTAGATTCCTCATTCTCATTGGTATGATACAGAGTCAACCTCTGACACTGGCATCAGTATACGCCCCATGCGAAAAAAGCTCAGCATTCTTTACCCAACTCTTCAACAAACTACACAGTGTCACGAAGGGAAATATCTTCCTGGCAGGCGATCTCAACCGCACATTAGACCCCGACCTAGACAGATGTACAGGACTTAACCCATCCCACAAACAGGACATACTAACCATACATAAGGGCGTCTGGCGGGAACAGCACCCAGGCGCATGGGAATATACCTTTTTTTCCCACCCTCACAACCGTTACAGTCGGATAGATTACCTCCTAGTATCAAATAGAGTGGTTCCAGTGGTTGGTCACACCGAGATACATGGAATCTCCTGGTCCGACCACGCACCAATAGAGCTGAGGTGCACGTTAGATACACTAGACAGACCTGGAGCAAATTGGAAGCTCAATGAGCTCCTTCTAAAATGCCCCGTAACCGAAAAGGAAATTGGCGAACGGATGAAAGAATATTTCCGGGAAAACAAGGGCAGTGTGACATCACAATCTACGCTCTGGGAGGCCCATAAGGCTACCCTGAGGGGGAGGAAAAGGGGTCATCCCTGCTCAACCTTAATATTCATAAGTGTATGTATTGGATGGCGGTGCAATGAGAAAAAACGAATATATTTTCAAAAAAGTGATCAAAGGGTGATCACCAAAAGGTTCCCATTATGCTGCACTCAGCCTATTTAGTTCCTTGTAATTGAACAGTAGGTGTCCCTAAGTTGCATTAGTATTGCAGACACCAAGGAGGTAAGTACAATAAAAAATGAAAAAAATAAAATTAGTACACTGTGTGCTAGTTACTCCAATAGTATTTATGCCCAAAGAATCCTGGATACCAAATTGCCTCCAGGTGCTAGTATATGCACTGATATGGGAAAGGAAACACCCTAAATGTGTACTAATAATAGAGACAAGAGTTTTAAATATTTTATTAGAGTGTTTTTTGATAGAAGTGTTTAATAAAATTTTATTTTTTTTCATTTTTTATTGTACTTACCTCCTTGGTGTCTGCAATACTAATGCAACTTAGGGACACCTACTGTTCAATTACAAGGAACTAAATAGGCTGAGTGCAACATAATGGGAACCTTTTGGTGATCACCCTTTGATCACTTTTTTGAAAATATACCCTGAGGGGGACACTGATGAACATAGCAGGCAAAAGGAAAAGAGAGAAGGAGGCGAAAATAAAGATCTGCAGGAGAAACTGGCACACCTCACTGCTCAACACAAAATTAGTAAGAATCAGTCCGTATGGAAGGAACTGAACGATACTAAAACTAAACTTAATCTGGTGCTGTCCTCCCAGGCTGAAAAGGAGTTAGCATGGTCAAAGCGCAGATTCTATGAGAAAGCCAACAAGCCAGATACCCTACTAGCCAATAAGCTCCGAAACAAGCTTCCAAATTTTCGTATCGCATCCATCAAATCCCAGGGGGGGACCTTACTTCCGATCCTAGACAAATAGTGGAGGTGTTTAAGAATTACTACGTGTCACTATATGACGGGGATAAGGTCAGCCACAACCAAAAGACTGCAGAAACATCAAAGAATTTTCTAAAAGAGGCGAATTTACCTACCTTGAGCAGGGAGGATAAGGAGGCACTACAGGGCGACTTCACCCTGGAGGAACTAACAGAGGTAATGAAGTCCCTTAAATCAGCTAAAGCCCCTGGACCAGACGGATTTTCACATTTATACTATAAGAAATTTGTCAAGATCCTGGCTCCCCACTTGCGGACATTATTTAATGGGATTCTAGCAGGGGCGCCCTTCCCAGCACAGATGCTCCAGGCGTCCATCTCATTGATCCACAAACTCGGTAAGGACCCGGCAGACTGCAAGAGCTACCAGCCAATATCCCTGATTAATTTGGATACTAAAATCTTCTCTAAATTAATAGCTAACAGGGTGGGCATTGTCCTTCCGGGGCTGATTCACCCGGATCAAGTAGGCTTTATTGGGGGCAGGCAGGCGGCAGACAATACCAGACGGATTGTACATTTGATCGATCTGGCGAAAAGGAAAAATATCCTGTCCATGATGTTGAGTCTGGATGCCGAAAAAGCCTTTGATAGGGTTAATTGGCCCTACCTCAGAGAGACGATGGGGGCGTTTGGATTTGAAGGGCACCTTCTAGAGGAAATACTAGCCCTCTACAATGGTCCCACAGTAAGGGTGCGACACCAGGGTTTTCCCTCGGAGGTATTTAACATTCGTAGCGGGACAAGACAAGGATGCCCACTATCGCCGTTGTTATTTGCTCTCTGTATAGAACCGCTAGCGGCCCATATCAGATTATGCCCAGATATAGCAGTGATAGATATAGGAGAGCAGACGCACAAGGTGGCGTTATACGCGGATGACGTAATTTTGACGTTATCAAAACCCCTCACCTCCCTACCCAACGTCTTTGCGATCTTGGGAACTTTCAACATGGTGTCGGGATTTAAAATTAACCAGACCAAGTCGGAAGCTCTTAACATCAATCTAACCAAGCCGGTCGAAAAACTGATAGAGCTCAATTTCAATTTTAAATGGCAACCCTCCGCCATCAAATATTTAGGGGTATATATCACAAGGGAGTACAACACATTATACAAAGCTAATTTCCCCAGAATAATGAAGAAACTGAAGGAGGATCTCAGGGTTTGGACGGGCAATGGTATATCATGGTTTGGGAGGATCAACAGTGTTAAAATGAACCTGCTACCAAAAATGTTATATGTGTTTCAAGCCCTCCCAATACCTCTTATTCAGGCTGAGGTCCTAGCACTCCAGGCTCACATTATTCAATTTATTTGGAATAAAAAAAGCCCACGCATTGCGAAAAACATACTGACAAAACCAGTGACGAGAGGAGGGTTATCGGTACCTTGCTTGTTGGCATACTTTAAGGCGGCACAATTATGCCAAATTGTCCAGTGGCACTCGAACCCAGCAAAAAGAAGATGGGTGGCCCTAGAAACAGAATGTTGCGCACCAGTAACACTTCACGATCTGATCTGGCTTCCAAAACAATGTAAGAAATCAATAGGGTCGCCATTCTGTGCAATTGCGAACTCGCTGGCGGTCTGGGAGTCATCTAAATTTAAAGCTAAATTGACCACACAGCAGTCATTGATGACCCCCCTGATGGGGAATCCGGATTTTGCTCCAGGGCTGTTAGGTGACACATTTGTAAAATGGATGCAGGGGTATCTAAGATTGAAAGACCTGGAAGGACGGAAATTTATCAAGACGTTCGATATGATTAAGGATGAGAAAAAGCTACCCAACACCGAACTATTTAGATTCCTCCAGGTCAGGGCATTCTATAATAAATTTCCGGTTCGTCCCGCACGAACCAATTTTGAACAGCTGTGTTCCAGAGAAACGGACACAAGGGGACTAACCTCTAGGATGTATAGGGAGGTGATCTGTCCGGAGACATCTGACGCCCCTCAACTGAAATATATGGGACAGTGGGAGACAGATTTAGGGGAGACGTTAGAGGACGAGGAATGGGACCAAATATTGCAGGCGGCAGCCAAAAGCTCAATATGTGCCACGTTAAAGGAGAACGCATATAAAGTCCTAATGCGGTGGTACCATACCCCATTGAAACTATCTAAATTTGTCGAGGGCTATTCCCCGCTCTGCCCAAAACAGTGCGGGGAAGTCGCTGATTTAAAACATATGCTGTGGTCCTGCCCGAGCGTGGTCCCGATTTGGGAATCTATTAGAGAATGGCTACAAAGGATCCTCAATTTGGAGGTCCCCCTGGACCCGTGGCTGTTCCTCGTGGGCAGACGGCCTCAGGGCGTGTCTAACGTGACACACAAATTGGTTACGCATTTCGCAACCGCCACGAGGTGCGAGACTGCAGCAGTCTGGAAACAACAGGAATTACCAAATATACCCAAAATCAGGAACAGAATTTGGCATGTTTGCCAGATGGAACAGTTGACGAGTTGGGTCAACGACTCTGGCTCCAAATTTCTAAAAATATTGGCCCCTTGGTTAGCCCAAACAGACATCCCGGGGATAGACGCCGACACAATTTTGCACTAATAAACGTAGATGCGTTCTCCTTTGACGGAGCAGACCTGACGACGACATAGAGACAAAGAGCGTAGAACGCTTTGGGCACTCACAACAGACCCGACGGATCCACATATCAAGGTGCAGTTCCCCCTCTCCGAAGAAGCAGTTTCAAGTGCCCCCCCCCTCCAGACCTGTCCAAACACCCAACTGTGTCCCATCCCAGTGCAGTTAGTCATGTTTGTCCTAGTGGTGTGTTATACCTGTAGTTTGTTAAGTCTGTCTGTTGTCTCGTCTAAATGTTATGGTTTTGCTGACAAATTTACGTATTCTGTAATGTATGCTAATAGGTGGTGATATTATGTATGCATTGTAATACCAAATAAAAATGAAAGTTATAAAAAAAAACAATAAACAGTCCCTCTCTGTAAGGCTGGGGGGGGGGGGGTGGAAGCCCCTTAACCACTTATCACCCCAAAGTCTCAGCAGTACCTTAACACAGGTCGCCCTTCAGGTCAGTGGTGTCTGGACGTACAGACAACATGCAGAATGCAGAGAGAGTGCTGCAAGAAGAATGTGTTTCCATGGAGCAGCACACACAAGCAGAAAATATGCTGCAGAGTCAACTGCAAGAATTGCGTACGAGTCTGCAGGACACCAAGGAGAGACAGGTAGATGCTGAGGAGAAGCAGTGAGTTCTGCTGGTAGAAAATATCCAGACTGCTAACAAAGTAAAGAGACTGCAAGAGCATTTGAGTACCCAGTGTGTCCCCAGAGAGCAGTATGAGGAGTTGAAGGCCACACTGAGCATAACCAGAGCCTTGCTGGAGGAGGATCTTAGAGGCCAGGTATGAGAGGGAACACAAGGCGGTCCAGAAACTGAAGCAAGAGCTAGAGGAGCAGAGACACTGCTCCATCCCCAACAGTCAGTACACCCAGGAGAAAGAAACCTGAAAAAGGCAAGCTGCTAGGACCCTAGCGAAGGAATTGGCAGAGATCCAAAATGTAATGAAGGATACGTGGAAGTAAGCTCAGAGCGAGCACAGATGAAGACCCTGAGAGGAGAATTGCAGGATGCAGGGGTCTCTCACTGAGGAGTGGAACTTGCAGCAAAGCCTGAAAGTGGAAGAGCTAAAGCTGGCAGCTGAACACACATCCCAGCAACTCAAAGTGCTGCAGTCGCAGATCACTGAGCTCAAGATACAGCTCGCCAAAAAGGAAGAGAGGTGTCCGTCCGTCAAGTGGCCGTCCTGACACTGCGCTATGAGGTCAAAATGGCAGATGCCTGCGAATTGCTGGACCACACAGCCTGTGAGAAGGCCCGGCTGCAGCTGGAGCTGGACAAGGTCCAGGAGGAGTACCGGCAGCTGCTGGTCAGAAATAAAGAAAAGGAGATAGAGTTAAGCCTTGCTCTGAGACAGCTGGGAGATGTGGAATCACGACTCAATTCCAAAGAAGCTGAACTGGCAAATGCATTAAGCGGGAAAAGAAATGCAGAAGAACAGCTTCAAGAACTGAAAACTCAAATATCTGGTCTTAAATTCTCAGTTAGTGATACCACTGAATGGCAGTCACAAAATGAGACCACGGAGAGTGAATTCAATGTTCCCACTGACTCATATGGAGAGTCTGATGCACCCATCCCTGATGCCCTTGTTCCTGATGTCCATGCTCCTGCGATTGAGTTGAAAGTACCCATCGGGAAGTTCCTGATTTCAAAACTAAAAGAGATATGTTGGTCACCAGAAGAAACCACGGAAAGTAAACTCTATGTCCTCACTGACTCGGGTAGAGAGCCTGGTGTGCCCGTTCCAGGTGCCCGTGTTCCTGATGTCCATGCCCCTGCATTTAAGTTGGACGCAGCCATCTGGAGGCTCCTTGCAGCGCCCGAAGTGCCGGTTGTTGGTCCCTGCATCGTCGCGGTGGGGACAAGTGTTTTGCCCGTCGACAAACCACCAGAGGTGGGTCACCCTGAGTCTGCCTTTCATCAAGGCCTCCGGGAAGAGCCTGGAGGATCTTCCGGAGAGCACTCTTGAGAGGGGGGAGTAATATCAGGGTCTCCCAGTGTCACGGGAGCTTGTACAGGGTTATAATATATGTTTACACGGGCAAAACAAGGTGTTTTAACCCCTCAAGTGCTCAGAAGATTTATCACGGGTGCTGCTGTATGTAACCTCCATAACATAGTCAATAAATATTGATTGCTCACTTCACGTGGCTATACATTAGAGCTCCTAGTATTCACACATAATCTTTCCCAGCAGCTGGCTCCGGACGGGCTCTATTAGCACTGAGATGGAAAGACTCACGGTTTGTATGAAGTGGGCAGTATGGTAGCTGGAGGTCCTGTGTTGCTCGTTGGATCCGTCGCTCTCTTGGAAATGATCCCTGTACCGGTAATCAGCTGTAGAATCAGCGTGTAGATCCGTGGCTTCTATGATAATCGCATTGATCTACCTGCCGCCAACCCTCCTGCAACTGAGTGTACGCAGTGGGCGGTCACATGACCGGCGGCTATGGTGTCGCTTCAGGCTGACGGAACGTAGCGTGGGACTGTGACTGTAGATTCAGGAACAGCAGCAACCCGGCGTGCCTGCTACGGACGTCAATAGCAGAGAAATCCGCCCAGTGAGGAAGGGGGGAGCCAGGCAGCAGCACAGCAATGAAGAACGAGAGGCTGATGGTGCTAGCTAAAAAATAGACTTTATTGGAACAGCGTGCTGACAAGTCCTCTGACGCGTTTCAGCACACAGTGCCTTCGTCAAAGAGACAAGTGCTGGGGACAAGTGTTTTGCCCGTCGACAAACCACCAGAGGTGGGTCACCCTGAGTCTGCCTTTCATCAAGGCCTCCGGGAAGAGCCTGGAGGATCTTCCGGAGAGCACTCTTGAGAGGGGGGAGTAATATCAGGGTCTCCCAGTGTCACGGGAGCTTGTACAGGGTTATAATATACATCAAAATCACTGGGTTGAATCGAATGCGACTTACATATATAAAAAAAAAACAGACCGGCGCCTTAGAGTCCAAATAGTGGGATAAATAAAAGTCCAATGAGTGGCTTGAGATCTCCAATAGATGGTAATCAAGTCCAGTGGACCGCAGTTCCCTCAGCAGCAACAGTGGTATGATATGCAGGGGAGAAAAGAGAACAAGATCATAGTGTACCAAATTATAAATAAAAATAAAACATGTAACACATAAACAGACAGACACATAAGACAAAAAACATGTAGGCTGACTAATAACAATGATATTTAATGAACACAATAAAATCAGCAACTAGTGACGAGCTGGTCCAGGATCCGGTTGTGAAAAACCGGAATCCTACTTACAGCAAGTCCTCAGGATATGCGCAGATATAGGATCAAGGAAGAACCGGCGGTGGGTGATGGTAGATGCGTGCCGCATGCAGATGTCCACAGGTGACTCCTCAGGTTGCTGCCGACATAGGCAGCCTTGCCTTCAGCTCCACGAGGCCCTCTGCTCGCGATCGGAAATGAGTCACTGCAAGAGGGAAAGCCTGTCGCTCGCGCCCGGAATTACGTCACAAGGGGCGGGACACTGCTCCGAATCTCCCAGCTTCGCCCGATCTCACTTCCAATAGTAGTCCAAATATACCGCGACTCCAGGGACTGCTACAACGATCTGCTCATCTGCTAGTATGCTGTAGAATAATAATACTCAAAAGGCCCAACGCGTTTCGTTACATATATAGTTACATAGTTACATAGTAGATGAGGTTGAAAAAAGACGTAGGTCCATCAAGTTCAACCTATGCTAAATTTAGACAACAGATACTTTATCCTATATCTATACTTACTTATTGATCCAGAGGAAGGCAAACAAAAAAACCCATTAAGGGGAATAATTAATTCCTTCCTGACTCCAAGAATTGGCAATCAGATTAATCCCTGGATCAACATCCTTCCCATGTATACTTATTTGGTATATCCCTGTATACCTTTCCCATCTAAAAAGATGTCCAACCTTTTTTTGAACAAATCTATTGTATCTGCCATCACAGTCTCCATGGGTAATGAATTCCACATTTTAACTGCCCTTACTGTAAAGAAAGTTTATTCCTTGGAAAAGGTGAACACACAAGATATACAAATAACACATAGAAAATGAACACTTACTTAGGGTTTGGGTCAATGAAGCAATCAGGATCGGGATTGTCAATTCATTCAGGCATACAGGATACAAACGAAGACTCTGGGCATAGGGCTTACACTCGCTTATATGGGATTTAAGCCCTATCCCTTAACATTGAGTGTCAGGCATTGGTTATCAGTTACCTACACCCAATGACCCTGTGCCAGCAAACGTGGGAAGCACTTTGGTACCTGCCCCCAGGTAACTGGCACATGTGCATTATTCTTACTTTGGGGTCTCATTTCCCTAGCCCCACACTAAAGAAGTGGCGCCTCCAGGTCTGCCAGAAGGGAATCTGGCCAGGAAAGCCTTTGTCTAAAGGTGTGATTTATGACAATTTAGAACCACTCAAGTCATGCTCTGTTCCGCCCTAGTACATACAAACAGGGTGGGGGAGCCTTTGATCAGGGGGCCTTTTGCAGACATTGTGTCAACCCATGAACATTAACATACTGCAGAGCCATTATCTTTCCCGGGCTTTTATGCCAGACACCAAATACAGTACATTTCTATAATTCTATACATATTAAAATAATTCGTTCGGTTGGGCCGAGCGGGCTAGAAATTGCCAGACCCTCATGCCGGAAGGGACTCTCTAGGGTGGCCAACTTTCAGCTCGCTAGGACCCACCGGACCAGAGTTACAAAAATACATGTTAAAGACACATTTCACAAAAGTGGCTTTTCTCTGCCATTGAAGTCAATGGCAGAAACCCAAACTTAACCATTAACCTGACTCCGTCCTGTTGCTCCGAGAGGGTCGGTAGTTGCCATGCAGTCATACCGGAACAATGACTACATGGTTGCCAAATATCAGCCCTCTAGGCTGAACAGAACCGGAGTTATGGACTTCAGGTTTTTGCACATTTTGACAGCCGGTTTTACCTCCGCCATTAGAGTCAATGGCGCGACCCTCGTAGCGAGCGCGACCCTTTACCGGGATCATTGACTGTCGGACCCGGTTGGGGTCGAGTGAGGGGTCCCCCTTAAGCTAGGGGCAAAAAGAATTAACCCGCTAGCTGCCCTAGAACCGGAGCTACAATTTTAATGAGGTTGAACTTGCCGTGACCAAGTTCCCACGCCAATTACGTGATCAAAGCTCTTTCCAAGATATTGTATCCGCTTCTGCGGTTTTGCGGTCGGCTGGCTGACAGCTCGTCTCCGGAGGTCGGAATTGAGGAATCCCCATTGAAAGACATTGCGCCATTCACTTTCAATGGGGAAGCTCCGCTCCTCCTCTCTGGCGCCACCTGCAGGTCTTCTCTGATATCGGGCCTAAATCACCGAAATCTCCATAAGGATGCATGGAGTCTCAATGGCGACCTATGGCACAGTCTGCAAAGGGGGACTGAAAAGGCAGGAAAGGGAACAAAGGGCCATAAACACAAAAATGCAAACAACCCTTTCCCTCCCTACCTGACCCCAGTGTATGTGTTTATGCAAACACTGAGATGGGGGGAAAATACACATTTTACTTGGGGACACACGCTTGGGCTGAAGCAGGAGTATAAACACAGTTCTGGACATTATTCCAGTTAACCCCTCACCTCCCAGGCGAGGGTAGGGGTGGCTAAATGGGGTGTAACCCCTTTAATACCGTGCCAAACCCCTCCCCCCGCTACACCCAGACATCCTGCTCCTAGCCGTAGTTCCTTTCTCTGTTCACTGGGTGTGCTGCTGGTTTCTGTCTGCTCTGGGTTCCTCTGTCTTTCTGTCTGTCTCCTCTTGTTGCTCCTGTCCTCTGCCCTTATAGTTCCTGTTTCCTGTTACTCCCTTGCCTTTGTTTTGTGTCAGACTCCTATGCCCATGCTTATGCCTCTGATCTGTTCCTGTACCAGTCCTGTTCTGTATTTGAGTCCTGTTAATATTAAAGACCCTTCCTATTTAACTAGATTGCCTCAGTCTGTTTCCTGCTAGCAAGTCCTAGATAGGGATATGCACGTGAGTTAAACTCCTGACAGGAGTAGATGTTATTTTTATGAGTTTCTTTGGTTCCTTAAAGTGACAGTGTTGCTAGAAATGTCTAACATCACTGATATGAGTAAACCGCTGAAGATTAATGACTGAATGCCCCCTGCCAATACCTGTTAAAGCTGCAGTCCCTTAGGGGGATGAAAATAAAGCAGGCAGAAGCCTGAATTACGCAATATAATGCTTTGTATTATCCTGTTATTTCTCTAATTAACCCTAGAAGACTGTGTCGTGAAGAGTCCAGACAGACATCAGCGCTAGAAAAGAGGGGCATTTGTCACAATTATAGCATGGGTCCCCTGTATGTCCCCTTACCTTTCCATAGCAGTATAGCAGCAAGAGAACTGCAAGTTCCAACAGCCTCAGGGGCTGCAGTCCACATGTTGCCAGGCAACCAATAGGGCTGAGAGATTCTGACAGTTGGGATTCTGACAGTTAAGGGGACTGTTATTTGGAGCCCGGGCAGACAAGAGGAAGGGAGGGTCTGAGTGTCAGTGGCACTCATACTAGGCTAGAAACTCCCCTTAAGTCCCAGATAGGCCCCACTCATGTGAAGCGGGTGACTGCTGCAGGGAAGGCCCCTTAGATAGGGATGCTTACCCATTTTACTGTAGTGTCAGGGACACAGTGAAGATGCCGTGCGGTGATCGCGGTCTGTGGTCTGGGACCAGACCACCGTGGTGTTAACAAAGACTCTTAAAGGTGAGACCCTCCTACCGGAGTCCACCCAACGCAGAGGCGGACACCATCGCTGAGGGCCACGTCGCTGGATCAGATGGATCCTCATTTTTAAGTTGGCCGCACCGAGTACTGGAGTACTCAGCAGGTACCTCAGCAAGTGCACCAACAGTTCCCAGGAGAGCGCTACTCCTTACACTTTTGGGTGGGCTGGACATTGGAAAAGGAACAGCCGGGTATTGGTGCCTAGCACCCGAAGTACATTTGGGACACTCACTGGTGGTACTGGGTGGGGTGCTCATTATACTGTGATGTGATGTGGTGTTATGTTATGTTGCATAGTTGTTGTTATAAGTTACTGTTCAGTAAATACTGTTACATATACCCTTGTGTGCAATTACTGACTGTATTGTCTTGGGAGGGGCTATCCCACTGTGTGAGGATCCTTTTCATGTGGAGGCGCTGTTAGTATATTCATTACACACACCCCAGGCTCCCAGTGGCAGAGGATCAGGCCTCCTGTCCTCTGGGTAAGTCCTGCGTAGTGGTGCCGCTTGGACACCAGGTCTGGGACAGCTGGGGGAGTTATCCCTGCTCTCCCCCTTCGACGGACGCAGAACCCCTGATCGTGGCCATTTTTTTTTTGCGCGATCTGCTTATAATGTGATCGCATTATGTGGACCCAAAGCACCGCGTTATAATGGGGTTCAGCTATACTGTCCTTGCTTTGGGTAGCTTTTAACACTTTTACACCATATTTTAACTCCTTCAGGGCAACAGTACAGTATCTCACATTTTTCACCAGTGCAAGCAACAATAATTACATATATTCAGTATAAGGCATATTTTTAAAATAATCCGATGGATACATTCTTACTACATGCCAGTAGCATGTCCATTTTGCCTTCTTAAGGCATAAAATGCGTCTTCCCTGGAACACCCACGGCGATGGGGACGAACATTTGTTTCATTAATTTCACAATAATCAACTAAAAATGCACTGGGATTGTTTTTCAAATAATAAAAAATAACTTTTGTTTTATAAAGTATTCACTGGTTTCATTGTTTTAAGACGTTTTTACTCTTTAGCCGTAAATGTAATACACTTACAGTAGTACTGTACATAAAGTACTAAGGTTTTCTAGCCCTTGTCAGCATGTAACAATCATTACACACATAGCATTACAGCCTAGCCCCTGTCCTCTTGTAACATGCCGTACAGTGAGTGTCACTCAACCTAGCCCTCGTCCTCATGTAATATGCAGTATATTGAGTGTCACTCAACCTAGCCCTTGTCCTCATGTAACATGCCGTACAGTGAGTGTCTCTCAACCTAGCCCTCGGCGTCATGTAACATGCAGTATATTGAGTGTCACTCAACCTAGCCCTTGTCCTCATGTAACATGCAGAACACATACAGCCAGCCCTCGTCCTCATGTAACATGCAGTATATTGAGTGTCACTCAACCTAGCCCTTGTCCTCATGTAACATGCAGTACACATACAGCCAGCCCTCGTCCTCATGTAACATGCAGTATAGTGAGTGTCACTCAACCTAGCCCTTGTCCTCATGTAACATGCAGTACACATTGAGCCTAGCCCTTGTTCTCATGTAACATGCAGTACAGTGAGTGTCACTCAACTTCAGCCTTTGTCAGCATGTAACATGCAGTACAGATTCAGCCCAGCCCTTGTCAGCATGTTTTTCCTACAGCTAGATGGGAGGGGACACAATAACTCGCGATCACCGACATGACATTCTGTCTGCTATTGCATATAACGCCACATATGGAATTTCTGCCCGCCTTCAGGTCTCACCTCACCCAGGTTAAATCGCGGATAACTCGCGTACATTTCTTGGGAAATCTCACGTAAGGGACAGGCTCGGGTCAGAAAAACCACGAATACAAACAGGCTACATCTGTAAGACATCATTTTTTTCATAGAGACCCAGAGCGTGGGAAAGATGGAGACATCTTTGTAATAGACACTATTTCTTTAAGGCCATTCAAACGCCTCCCTCGCTTTGTTTATACTTGGTTAACTAAGAGCAACAACTTAACGCCCCCCTGCCGGGACCCCTACGAGAATCCCGACATCCCTGTGGGAATATTGGAAAACAATGGACGGCGGATGGGTGGTTGATTTCCCTACCAGAGTAAGTGTGAACACTGTACCTACTCTAATAATGGCATGTTGTGTTTATTTACAAATGATACATACAATACACCCTTGTGTTTTAATTCTCTACCACTGTATATTCTGTAGAAGGACACTGGCCGAGCTATCACGCTCCTCATGCTGCGGTTTAGGAGGAGCACGGATGACCCCGTGTGGCTGCTCTCCCACGGTGGCTGGAGGAGGGGGACGGTAGGCCGAATGGGGACTGGAGGATACTATACACGGACCCCGTGAGTATCGTTGTCTGTGTGTTGCACTAAGTGTGGTTTGCTGTACGTGTTTTTTCGCTGGGTCGTTTTTAGAAATGTCTGACCACAGGATGTTTAGCTGTGTGTTAAGCTGCATAACGTTGGTTAGTGAACTTCAATATGAATTATTCAATATGAAATATAATGATGAAGTTCTTATGAATAACAAGTAGTACAAATAATTTGTTGTGCAATCAACAAAAGTGCAACAATATAACATACAATAAAAATCAAAGCATGTATAACTTAATACCTATAGCTCACTCCACCCGCCCCACCCCCCGCCCTCCCCCATATTAACTAAGAATATTTGTTTCCTGCTTTAAATCCAGATCTTTCCTAGATCTGTCTCAGCATCTCCCCTCATGAAATCCCTCTCCTGGCTTCCGATCAAATCCCGCATCTCACACTCCATTCTTCTCCTCACTTTTAAAGCTTTACACTCTTCTGCCCCTCCTTACATCTCATCCCTAATTTCTCGTTATGCACCATCCAGACTCTTGCGTTCTTCTCAAGGATGTCTTCTTTCTATCCCCTTTGTATCTAAAGCCCTCTCCCGCCTTCAACCTTTCTCACTTTCTGCCCCACACCTCTGGAATGCACTTCCCCTCAGTACCCAACTAGCACCCTCTCTATCCACCTTTAAGACCCACCTTAAGACACACTTGCTTAAAGAAGCATATGAATAGCACTGTGGATATTCTGAACACGATACATAAAGCTTGGCTCCCTGCAGGCGCACTTACCAGAACTCCCTCCTACTGTCTCTGTACGTTCTCCCTACCTACCAATTAGACTGTAAGCTCCTCGGGGCAGGGACTCCTCTTCCGAAATGTTACTTTTATGTCTAAAGCACTTATTCCCATGATCTGTTACTTATATTATCTGTTATTTATTTGATTACCACATGTATTACTACTGTGAAGCGCTATGTACATTAATGGCGCTATATAAATAAAGACATACAATACAATACAATACACTGAAACCCAAATGCTTTCCATAGCGCATGCGCAGTCTACAATTACAGACAGAAACCAAAAGAAAGAAACACAACTGAAGAAGCTACAGAATCACCTGTTCCAGAGATGGTCATCATTCATCACTCCTATCCTGGAGACCATCGGAACAAATGGGTGTACCAGTCGGGCTTGGGGTATCATGTTGGTCACCTCTGGCTGGAAAATGTCCTCAGTAGGTATAGTGTCAGTGCCATTGTCCATTTCACTTATTGCGCTTAAGTGTGCACTTAAAAAAAAGAAAAGCAGCTGTGCATTTAATTAATGTGTCTTTATTGTTTAAGGTGAGACAGGAGCAGTAATCGTCACAGGAAATGCCAGACTCAAAACAGATATAATGCAGTGAGGATTAATAAAGTACCGTTCACTAAGTGAACATTTCAGCAATGGCTTTTCATCACCTATTTGTGACCAGGGAAATTATATGTGACAGTCATGTGGCTTCTTTTGTGAAGGGGCATTTTCTGAGTGTATCCTCTGTGTGAAAGAAAGAACATTAGTTTGAACGTAGTCTTCCAGAAATTAACAGAAGAATTTGCTCCTTTCTCCAACAGGTTCTAAACCGGAACAGCCAGCAATTCCAGACAGACAGTCCTTATGTGGGGGGGAGGGAGGGGATATTATTTTACATTAAAAATATGTTTTGTTTTGTTTTCTGTAAATGTTTTGTAACAAAATGTTAATTGTTTGAGGTGTTTGCTTTAATTTCCACTACAAAGGAATGAATGTTTGTTGGAGTATAACGTACATACCGAATGCATACAGTACATCACACCTCTGCTATTTCAGTTGATGTGAGAAGGGACAGTTAAGATACCGTTACTGTTCCCGACACTGAAATTGAAATGTGGGCTTACCTTCAACTATATCTATAGGTCCCGGTCCCAGTCTAGCGACTGCTCCCCACACAGGAACCTTGAGTGGAGGCTTTGGTCTTGGTTTCAGGGAAAATAGTTTGTTTTTTTCTGAATGCCATCGTGGAAAATCCTTCCAGGGCGACGGATGGTTCATGAAAAAATATGACATTCTCTCACGTAGGAATTCCTGGACCTAACTCCTTCTTACTGTAAAGTATCTTTGGAAGTGCCTCCCACTGAGGTTCTCTTAGAGGAACTGTCCCCTTCATACCCTCTCTCGGTTTTAATTTCTCCCCTATTTTATTTTTTATAACCCCCCCCCCCCTCACCTCTTAAATATTGTGTTTGATACTTTGTACATACATAACAATTGCATATCAATCTTCAATAACAACTTTGGTTATAATTTATTTTATATTTTTAAAATATGGCATCCTCAACCTTTAATCCACTCTCAATCCATGCATGTGCTTGGTCAACTCTTTTAATCTGGTTTACATTCCTTACCATAGGATACGCTCTGCAATAATAATAATAAAAAAGTGATTACACTGGGATTATGGTGCAATGTTCATGCAGATCACTTAGCATGTGCAGAAACAAACTATACAGCACAGCACTTTAACTCAAACGTCCAAAGGTCTCATTAGTCTGATGCTGATCTCCGACACTGGAACATTGTGCGTGCGAGGCAGAATATTCCTAACCTCTGCAGCAGATCGGTCATCATTCTCCATGCTGATCTCATCCACCAGCCGAATCGCCTCACTGGGAAAAGACAGAGCAGAGCCTGGGCTTAATGGATAAAAAAAAACTGACCGTGTTGGAGATGATGGACCATATTGCAAAGCAGATGGGTGGTCTATTATGTATGGTCTCTATTATGGATGGTCTCTATTATGGATGGTCTTGTGGATAGTCTGCTGCATGGGAGACCATAACATCTGCAGGAAGCCTCTCTCCCGCCCCCCCTCCCCCCCACACCCAATGTGCCTCTAAGGCAATACTCAGATGCTGAAAAGCCCATACAGTACATACTGTCATGCTCATAAAGCGACGATTAAATTGTGCCAATGACTACAGACCTTTCTAATTTTATTAGCAGTCGCTAGTTATATATATATATATATACAAAACTAAAGCGCGCACGTTTTAATCTGGTCTGTAACTGTTATATACGCCTATAATATATATTTTCTGTAACTGTGCATGCAACGTCTTGTATATAATGTATAACCCTGCTCACTTAATGTAACTATGTATTTGTAACTATGTATTATTTGTCATCTTAACTCTGTGCCCAGGACATATGGGAAAACGAGAGGTAACTCTCAATGTATTATTTCCCGGTAAAACATTTTATAAATAAATATATATATATATATCCCCCTCAATCCTCCAAAGGAGGACATGGCTGTGCTGAAAAAGAATCCCACCTGAGGAACCCCACTGGGAGATATGCTGATGGCAATGCCAAGTATATATTGTCCCGTCCCACACTTTCTTTTCAGCACAGGTATTTCTCCCTAATTTATTTGGAGGGACGTTTCAGGGGCTATATATACAACTGGCTCTCTCTTTTTCGCTCTCTATCACTCATGCCGCCAGGATTTTAAGTATACACTCTGCATGCAGATTTTAGTGTGCGGACTGATCCAAAGTTGAGCACAATACAGCAGAACAGCGTATACAAGTAATTGTATATAAGTCTGATAGTCAGATAGTCAGATTGTAGTAGATGGTATATTAAATGGTCCACCATATGGGAGCATAAAAGACCACAACCCCAGCCAATGTCTCATGATGTGCCTAAAGAAACAAGCAACATCAGTGGCTAGCAAGCAAAACAGACAAACAGGATGTATACAACCGTGCTCCTAGTGCTGCTGGCGCTCAACAAGACTGTGGTAATTCCCAGCAGAGGCTGCTCGGCTCCACGAGAGGTCCCGCTCACAGACGCCCACTAGTGACGTCACGCCCCAACGCGCGTTTCGTGTGACGCTTCACACTTCATCAGGGGATGAGGAGACATTGGCTGGGGTTGTGGTCTTTTATGCTCCCATATGGTGGACCATTTAATATACCATCTGCTACAATCTGACTATCAGACTTATATACATTTTGTATTAACGTTTACTAATTCCTCTGATACTTTAATAAATGATCTGAAATGTTAGAACCCCAATAATTTCTTCTCAAGTGTCTCCTTACCGTTCACTATTCTGGTGTGATTTAAAGTTACCACTTTCATATTTTTGGTTTTCCCTGCACTCATTTTGTGCATTTGTATTTTTTTGTTAGCATAGGATTGAAGCAAAGGGGGGTCCTTAGGAGTTGAACCCCATTAATTTCAGGTCCGGGGACCCCCTACTTCTGGAGATACTAACCTCGATAGGGGGTGCCAGTAGCCACTCTAGATCACTAGCTGGGGCTCAAGTAATGGCCACTTTTCAAAGCTACCGCATTCTGTGGACCAATAGCAAACCGCGATGTCATCCGGTGCGGCTTCCCATTTGCCCATGTGACGCGGGAGCTTTAAAAAGCAGAGATACCGGCACCACCTACGGAGAGAAGTATCTCGGGAAGCAGGGGGTCCCCGGAACTGAAATTAATAGGTTTCAGCTCCGGAACACCCCCCTGCTTCAATCCTATGCTAATTGGGGGGGGGGGGAGGGGAGATGTATGGTCCAGTTTATACATAGTAAGGTAATGTAGTCTGGTTCTCTAAAGACAAAAAAAGAGTAGTGGTCCTCGCGGAGTAAATACAAACTCTGGGTGTGTAAACAAAAGTGCCACGTTTTTTGGAATTTGTAGCAGCAGATACGATACGGTTGTGCCTTCCTGTGTGTGCTCTCACGGTTGATGGATGTGTATACCTGTGTGAGTGCACACGCTTCAATGTTCTATAATTAGTAGGCCGGGAGGTTATCTGGGTGCCTCCTAGGAGTTACTGCCGTGTTGTAGCCAATCCCAGCTACCCCACTCCTTCTTAAACCACTCTGGCCCAGGACTGCCGAGATGCCTTGTGAAATACTACCTCATTATAAAGTGGGTTGCAATGCCTCGGACAGCAAATGTAAGGTTATGTAATTTATAGGGCATTCGCTAATTAAAGTGTGTGAAGGAAGCTGGACACGTGAACTGGTCTCCTCGCTGGGCATGTCATTAGGTGCAGTGAAATGCCCATGGCTGACTCTTCCCAGCTCATTATCGATTAAAAAAGACGATACGTGAGCTTATATATAAATCACTTTGCTTTAATAACTTTTATGGGAGTCAATCTGATCAGCAGATATAGTATAAACAAAAAGACAGTGAACATTCACACAATCGTGGGACACGTTATCCAATTCTCTCCCTGCATTAAACACTTGGGAGGAGATTTTGCTTCATTTCTTTTTACCTTCATTTTCATAAAAGGAACATATTTTCTGATCCTCCACCAAATAATTAATTATTTGCATGTTACATTGTTATGTAATTTATAGGGCATTCGCTAATTAAAGTGTGTGAAGGAAAGTGTGACACGTGAATTGGTCTCCTCGCTGGGCATTGATGTAATTAATAGCGTACCCAGCTATATGGCCCTTCTGTGTCATTTTAAACATTGCTAAACAATTTTACACTTCATAGCTTCTCAAATTCAGGGAGACTGAAACCCTAAATATGAATTGGAACTGGTCAAAATACCAGAGAATATAACATATACATTCCTTGCTGTAGAGATTGCTTCAATTCCTGTGCTAGTACCATCAGGGCTGTGTTAAAAAGCAAAAACAACGTATTTGCCCTGCAGTCCTATTGTGGGGTAAAGATAAATTAGATGTTGAATGGTGCATGGGGTCTTCGTGGTGGGATCCCCTCCAAACCGTCACAGTTGCAAGCAAAATATATATATATATATATATACAGTGGTTGCCAAATCACCAAAAATCTACTCGCCACCTAGTACCAAACGTGTGCTGCTTGGGCCAATATTTACTCGGCGTTTAAATCCACCTCGCTAGGGCGAGCAAATGTATAGGTTTGTTGAACACTTATATATATATATATATGAATTATATATATCTATATTGTAACGACATAGAGATATTATTATTATTGTATAATATATATAATAAAGATATGAAGTATATATATCTATAAATAGTGAATGGTCTGAAGACCCTTTGGGTCTTCAGACCATTTATTCAATATGTAAACAGACTTATAGCAGCACAGTGTTTCAAGGTAACAAAGTTAACCCTACTTCAGATACACCTAAAGAGTTAACTTTTTAAACCCCGAAACATTGTGCTTCTATCATTCTCTTATATATTGAATCAAGGGTCTGTGGCCTGTTTTGAGTGTGTGATTTCTTCCTTATTTATAGATATTGCTTTTTAACACTATCGTGAGAAAATCCACAATGGCAGCTACTTTCCCTAAAACATTATTTTGTTTGTCTGCAATTGGGAACGAATGGAGAGAAATGTGTTAGTATAAAAAGAAAAAAGGAAGAGCAATATATAAATATATTTGTTTGCATAAGAAAGACTGCTGTGTTACTGGGGCAGAGGGAATTGAGGAAATGTATCCATGTCGGCTTTAAATTAACAGTAGACCAACAATGTCCGTTATCCATTCGAATGTCAGCTGCACACTCAGATCCAGCTGTTTGAACTGGGAACTGCAGGATTCCCATTATACAGTGGTGGTAGAGCGACATGGACACTGCGAAAGAGGTGCGGTGGATCCTGCAGCCCCCCACTGGGTTTATAGAATTTTACATTATGGTAATGTATGTTACTGATTTCGTATGCATCTCCCCACCTCCCCCCCCCCCCCCCCCCCCCCCCCAAAAAAAAATAGTTATAGAGATAAATTAGAAAGCTCGTACAATCACCAACAAGGCATGAGACAAACTTCAGGAGGCTGAGCGGCAAGAACGTGAATACTTTCTGTAAACCGATGTATAATGGGCACAGTATGTCCATCAAAGTGCACCAGAGGAGTTGTACCGTCAACAGAAAGAGGACCAACATGTATTGCATTTTGTAACAATTACTCCGTGAGGTCTATGTGATCCGGCAATAGGATTCCAGGTAAGAAAGGACACTTGTGGCGTATGTAAAAAAACAAAAAAACAAAGTATCATCCAAAATGTGCAAAGTGCAATGCTATTTGCCACTTTCCCACCCTTTCAGTGCTTGGAGAGCCTGCAATGTGTTGCATATAACTGGAGGTTTCTGCAGATCATTGCTGCGATAGCCAGAACTCAGCATTATAAGCCCACTGTTCCATTACAGGTCATGCAGAGAATGCCCAGTACAAGCCAGGGCTACAGCATTGCTCTCTTGTGGCATCTAAGGAGAATGCAGAGAAGGCATCATTTCATGTGGCTTTTAGACACCTCTCACAGAGAAAGAGCGTAACCAGCTCCTTCTAAAATATCTTTACAAGTCTTGTAACAGTTTTGTGCAAATTATCGTCAAAGTGGAAGACACAGAACACCCGTAGAGCTTGTGACAGTACAGGAATGAGGGCGCCAGCTGCAGGTTCATGTGCTGGAGAGATGGGCCGACACCTTCTGGTCCTCCTGCGTTTCCGCTGTCGAACCGTAACCGGGCTCCTGTCTGTGAGGCTCGTCACTTTCCCTGCAGTCACTGGAGCAGGGGGATCTGCAGCTGCCACAGCTCAACGAAGTCAAGAGCCGAGACCGGATGACGCGTGTGCACAGGACAAACATGATGCAATTGGCACCGCCCTGGAAGGTGTTTCCGATGCCCTGCAGGGACAGGAAGAGGTTAAATCATTCTAGTGATCTGTGGATTGATAGGAAAGTCTACACTGTTACTACAAAACCTGCTTTATATAATAGGACAATTTAACCTACACTCAAAAAGAACAGGGATGTCATATATTTAAACATCCACATTGTTTACCTAGCCAGGGACACCTTCAGGAGGTAAGTATCTTGGGAAGCAGGGTGTCCCCAGACATTAAATCAACACTGTACCCACACCTTTAAAAAAAGGGATTCTTTCTACCACCAGAAGAAGTTTTACTAACAAAAATACAGGTTAGTAGCGCCCGATGCAGGGTTCTACGTATTGTCGTATAGGGGGCCAGGGGGAGCGTTTTTGCTTTGTATTCACTCGCTATGCAAAGGTTGATTTGCCTTCCAATGAGTCAACAAAAACAGAAGAAGCCACAGACTAAACTCCATGGACCCAGTATCCACCATTCATCAAACACCCACTGGAACAGTGATCTCTTGCACTTACATGCAGGATGAGAAGAATTGGGTTATGCACGGCTGAGGAATTACAGAGCGTCAGGATGAATCGTATGGTGCTCCAGATGCGAAGGAAGATGAAGATGAGCGGGATGAAGACCAGTTTCTTATCGGCGATGGTTCTGGGCTGGTATATGGGAGCTGCAGCCAGGATCGGGCGATACTCCGACAGAGCGGCATGCTGGGAATAAAACACATCACATGACTGACTTAACATAAAAATACAAACACTAATCTTCTGTACACCGAGTGCTGAAGAGAGTAATCATTTGTAAGCTGACCAAGCCCAGAAACTCTTACCACATGGAAATGAAATGGGAACGGATGTTTATTAATACACACACACACACACACACACTTATCAGAATACATAAATTAGTACCAGCGTTCCTTCTGCAATACAGTTTCTTTGGATTAACATAAAATTATAGATCCAAGGATGGATCTAGTAAGATCTTGCAGTGCATACACTAATGTTGCAGTTTCCTTCAAATATAAGGAATACAATATGTGTTTGGACCTTATTATATGTACCTTGGCCTTGACAGAAAAGACCCCCCCCCCCCCCAAACACAAAAAAAGCATTTTGTAAGCCGACTTTTTATATTCTATTCCAACAGAAATCTCAGCATTTCTCAAACGTTATGCATGTGAACCAATGATATTCTTCATTGCTTAATTACTTGTTCATATACATTTTACCCCTCCCCCTATACCACCTTGCAAAACTGAAATACATTGGTGCAGAAAAATTGTGGTGCACTTTAGTACCGTGCAAAGCATCCTTTACAAAGTTCAGGGACACCCATATCAATGGTAAAACCAGCAGTTCTGCAAGATAGTACTTTTTTCCCCCCCTTCACCTTTGTCCTTTCCAGCTAGAAAAGTAACAAAAATAATGTATGTCAACACTACAAAACCTAAGAAGCAGGATATGCTCAGGGGGCAAGACACGATCATACGAGTTCAACTCAGACACCTGGGGGCGGAGGGAGTGTACGTGCACATTGGAACAATGACCTATTTGAGAAAGGAGAAGAAAAGAATAGTAAGTGGTTCCATTTATACCGCTCTTCCGATGTGTTTCCTGATGAGGATGTACAGCACTGGCAGAGTGAAATATGCAAGGATCTCCCACACCTTCCCAGTCAGCAACATCCACATGAGCTTGTCCTCTGCCTCTATGCTGATCCAACACCACCCCACTGAAACGAAGGATGCGTCGTAGCCAATCTTTTGCAGGCTTACGGCAGACACCGTGATCACCAGCGGGACTCCCCAGCTGTGGAGAAGAGGAGACAGTGTTATTCAATCAGGGTACAATAACCTACTACAATAAGTACAGTAGAGTCACTACAGTAGTTAATGTATCAACCAGCCATGAAGAGGTCTGCCCAGAGTTTAAATGGCTACTGAAAGCAGACGCTGGCCAGAAAAGTATTGGATTCTTCAAAATCATTGAACAGAAACCGTAGAGACCAAATATTACAAAGATATGGGAAATAATTTCTAAAGGACACTAATCCGTTCCTCTTGAGCACAGATTTTGCAGATGTGGTTGGCGCCCGGACAAGGAGTGGAGATATTTGGCTCTCGACATCTCTGCAACTACGCGATTAGTCGCTACAAATGTGTGGGTTACAAGGCACACTTCTGGCATTCCCAGGTCAGCGTACTCATTTTATCGCTATGTAATATAAACATTCAGAATAAAACCGTAATGACAACCAGCACAAACAAAAAATGGGAGTATGTATATTTTATTTTTCATTTGCTTCTCATTATAAATTCCCTATTTTCCACTGAATACATTTGGAATATGCAGACACTGCATTTTCTTTTTGACCTGTTAAAAAAAGTTTTAAAAAAAATGTCGCCGGGTGGAAAAGGATCTATGATAAATCTGATTGGTATACTAGTACTGCAAAGTAAAAAACAAACATCAAAATAAGCAACAACAAAAAGTTATTTGTCCCTAAAAAGATGTAGTGCAGCTTCACATTGGTATGTTCCAGTCGGCTATAAATACTCTGTTCATCATCAGGCGTTGCGTCTCCGCATGCCACTCGTGATTAGTCCGACATACTCTATTTGCTTTGGTGTCTGCTCACGGGCACCTGATCTCAGGGACCCGCTGTGTCTGCTCTGCTCTCTGACATATGGAACAGCTGGTGCCGATTCCCAGTTATGTATCTGTACCTTTGTTTCCGCCTTGCTGGAGAGAAGTTTAACACCTTCACTGCTTGAACTCAATGTGTCTGCAGAGTAAACATGGGTTTCTTTCCTTAACTGCTCAAGCAGTAAAGGGGTAAAAAAAAAAAACATTCAAATCAGTCACAGGACATCAACTTAGTCTAAAAATAACTCAGCCAACTTGTCTTCTCCTAAACTCCTTTTATAATACATGAAAGTATTAAGCAGGAACATTAAAGCACGGAGAGGAAATGGCAGACATGTTCTTTAATAGAACAATTTAGATTAGACCAGCACTCAAAATTATAAAAATTAAAACTGGCTACCTTATTAGTTTGGGGGGGAATTGATTACACACAAAAAAAAGTTAATTTCTAAAAAAATCAATATAAATCAAAGCAAATAACTTCACAAAAAGTGTAATAACAAGTTTTAAAACAAGTGGTACAGTACATAGTCACCATACGGATCTCCAAAATCTTCACTTGTTTTATAATAAATTCTTTTTTTCGACTGAAGAGGTAGCAAGTCTTGACTTATATTTTTAGGTGTGTTGGTCTGATCTAAATGTTTCTATGTATGTGGATTGTACCCGATGGTGACGGAACTGAACCTGAGCACCAAGTTACTATGATTAACACAGGGACAGAGCAGGTTCTGTCCGTTGTATTTTATAAGCCATTCTCTTTTATCCTCAAAAATCTAAAAGTAACCAGATCATAAAAAAAACAACGTTGCTGAAAGGGAAATAACTGGATTATTGGAGGGGGGGATCCAGCCTATTGGAATCCCCCTCTCATGGCCACACGAAGGCTACCATTGGTGTGTCACGGTACAAGTTAGAGGAAAAGATCTGTTTTACTTGGGACAGATTTTCCCTGGAGGTCCAGCCTTAAATGTAAACTTGTAGCCTACGGCACAGTCCTGATCCCCGCGCAACACATGCTGGGAAGGCCGTAACCTTGCGCTTTCCTTGGACGATCACACCAGTTCCAATGAGTCCAAGGTCTAGTACATCTTCCTTGGGGGAACCGGCTGATTTGATAGATTGGAAAATGCCCTGAATAGTGAGGCGATCGGTTTCGCAGACACAGCTTACACATTTATGCACATTGGCTGAACGCTAGTGCCCAGAAATGGGAGGGGATACCCGCTTAAAATATTTCAGTGGGAAGGCTGCCTGAGGGATCTCTTTTATTCAACTAATTGTGGATCAGATCCTGGAAACGCTCTTGACAGCTATAACTCAAAACCCTTTTTAACTGGAAAAGGATCTTGCTCAAATGAAATCCCTCTGCATTCAAGTTCCAAAACAGACCAATTAAGCCTGATATAGTAGGGGAAAAAAAAAAAAAAAAAGGCAGCGCACGACTCATAGTGTATTAAACAAATTTAAAGGGCTAAATTGCGAGCCGGTAAGTATTGCCCGCACAAGATACAACGCTTCCTACCTGTTTCGTAGTAACCTACTTCATCTGATGAAGTGGGTTACTACGAAACAACCTTAGACCGGAACGCCGCTCATGGAGACGCAGTCTTGTGACATCACAGACTGCCGCACAGTATATCTGTGGCGTATCTCTGGCGTTCATCGCCACCAGTGTTAGGAGTTCCCTGCAACATTGTGCAAGTTCCATTTTGCATGCCACTTACCAACGGACCAGAGGCTACCTACATTGGACCCAGGATCCACACAGACGTCTCGCGAGGATACCTCTTCGGCGATTCAGGACAGAACCACAGTGGACGCTTGGAGTTGCTGATTTCCAGAGACGCATTGTCCAAAAGGAGCAACATGTACCTGACATGTAATGCCTGAATGATAGCAACATCTTGTTCATGCAAAACTTACCTGCTCGCAATTTAACACTTTAAATTGGTTTAATACGCCGAGTTGTGCGCTGTCTTTTTTCTCCTATACCAGAACCTAGATGCGGAGCCATTATCAGACTAGCCGCAGACTCCCTGTATTTAAGGTAATCAATAAATGAAATGAACTCACAAAAATCGTATTGTATTACTGCATGTCAGAGATCCTCTCTTCTGATGGAGCCCTTTGTGTAGCTGGGGTCAGGATGCCTCTCAGTGGAGTGGATGATATGCAAGTGTGCGAAACGCGTAGAGTTAGAGTTTGGAGAGAATTTGCTCACTGAAGGACTGGCAATCTACTGCTGACACCAGACCCATTTTGGCTTCCTGCCCTCACTGTGACGGAAACCGAAGAAGTGACGCGACGGCAGAGACTGATGCGGAAACACACTGTGAGTGTAAGTGAAAGGAAGCACCGGGCAGCAGCCTTACACTCCACCACCCTTCTATCGGCGGTTCTTCCACCACCCATTGAATTTATGGAATGTGAGTTCCTTAACATTGTGATAATACATATTTATAGTTAACAGTATGCACTATGTGGTTTCTTTCACTTGCATATCACTCCACTCCAGAGAGGCATCCTGACCCAGCTACACAAAGGGCTCCAGTCAGAGAGAGAGGATCTCTGACATGTCAGTGTGCAAGTAATACAATACGATTTTTGTGAGTTCATTTCATTTATTGATTATCTTTTTAGCAGTGATCTACCATCTGCACTATATATATTTTTATTTTTTCACATATCACGAACTTATCCTGCGCTCCTCCTCAACCCCAAGAAAAGAAAATTCTACATCCTGGGACTTGGAACTGTCCCACCAGAGGAAGTTGAGCTGCACTTGTACACTTTTATTTCTATTATCACTTTGTGGTGTAAGGTTTATTGTGTGTATCTAAGGTGTGTCACTAATTACACCAATCTAATATTAATTGGGAAGCGCCCAGTCCATCCACATTCCCCACTCCCCCACCCACTGTCACTCCCTGTATTTAAGGTTACATGTGTACCCTACCACTTCACTGATGCTATTTTAGACACCCAGGTCATTATTTATTTATTAACATTCACTTTCACTATGAATTTTATTGAACATAATTTAATGTGTTGACACTATTTAATGTCATAATTATTTGATTCAGTTATTGCAAATTTTCTAAGATCACAATTTGGTGCGCGGTACACTTTTCTTTTCATAATTAAGCCTGAACAGGTATATTCTGCAACAGAGATTCCGCTCAATACAACCAGCATTGAAAATACTACGTACAGATCATGGATCTTTGCATTTTCAAAGTCAGTGGTCCATGGTTGACGATTTCACATCTCTTACATCAGGATAACAACTTATTTACAGCATCAAACTGCAGAGCTGCTTCTAATATCGTACAATTAAATCCCAACGTAGGTTTATTGCCAAGGCATTTTTGCTCCTTTACTGGCGGGATCTGAAATCCACGAGGCCATATTGAAAACGGAAGAAAAATTATCCCAAAAAAGGGATTAGCTGGGGCTCAAAAGGGATGGGAAACACAGAAATAATGAAGATCATCATATGTGTAGTCTGGGAAATCCTTCAAAAGTAAATATGTGGATATAAAAGACCCGACCCTTTAGCAAGTAAGCAGAATGTAAGATTGGTACATCTTGTGGAGGATAGTACTAGACTAGACTCTTACTCTACATAGAGACCAGAAAGTCACGCATGTCCTAGTACACAGAAGAACCTCCAATTATACAAGACTCTCCAGCATAAATGAGATTGTACTCACAATGAGGCGATTTGTTGAATCATCGGTCCAGGTGCGCGTTGCGTGGAAGTAGTAGACAAGAGAAAAACTGGCAAACAGTCACAAATCGCCGCACCACAAACATGTTGATAAAGCTCTTGTGAGTAAAAACATGTCAGAGTGATCCTCTACTTGCAATTAAATGTTTTTTTACTTCACCCTCTTGTACTTTAATTAGTTTGCGGTGCGGCAATTTTTGGCTGTTTGCCAGTTTCTCTGTAACGGGCCCCCCCCCCCCCCCCCTCCCCTGGTTAGATCACATCCTGCGTTTCATGGGAACGAGCCCTTTGAGCGTCAGTGACCAATGCCTGGTGCACTGAAAGGGTTAAAATGTACATCGACTAAATTTAGCAGGCTGAACTTGATGGACATATGTGTTTTTTCAACCTCATCTAGTATGCAACTATATTTGTTCAGATTTTTTTTGCTTACTTTTATTGTTTCCATGGCAACCAAAATGCTTTGGATGTTTTCACAGTAAATAAAAATACCCCTTGCACGCACATGTGCGTGTCTCACAGGGTTGCAGACTTGTCTCTTTCTCCATTATCTCTTAACTGACAGTGCTTTCACTGCAGCCAGGGATTCTGGGTAATGATATGCAAATGAACACAGTGTGTCACTCTTTACTCCTAAATCCATTTTACCACGGACCCCTATAAGCGTCTGCCTGCCGCATTTGGGCTGGGACCCGCTGCGCCCGGCGGCGCGGGCGGCCGCACGAGCGTTCCCCACCAGCAGGGGAATCCTCCCGAGCCGGTCCCAGTCCCCCCTCGCTGCACAGCTCATTACACGCTGTGACGCGTCAGACGCCAGGGGATACAAGAGAACTGTAATCCCAAGCAGCGACGCGTCACTTGGTGTGGCTGTGAGCCAGAGGAGGGGAGGCTTCGGGGAGCGGGAAAGCAGCAGCAGCACCAAGGGAGCCCCCCTCCTTCCTCCCACAGACTCTCTCCTCATAGTCTGCAGTGTAAGCAGATGCACGGGGGGGGGGGGGGGACCCCTGGCAATGAGGAGGAGAGGAGGCTTTGGGGAGCGGGACACATGTATTTACTACTGCCTGTCCTCACACATTTACATGCAGGGCCTTGGGGGACGGGGCGGCGGTGGACGGGACGGGACTTTACAGCACCCGATTAAACTGGAGATATGTCAATGTTATATTCCACTCCAGCACACGGACATACGTCATGGCTGCGCCCCCCCCTCGTCATGGCCCCGCCCACCCGACCCGTTTGGTCACGCCCCCCGCTCCGAAAAAAGTTTCCTGCAGACCGCAGATCGCGGTGCAGTGAGTTGCACGCGCTGCCGGCAAGCAAGACAGCCGCGCGGACGCGTGCAGCGGGGCCTTAGCCTTACACAGCTTTTCAGCACCGCCTGGGTTAAAGAAGTGCATAGCCAGTAAACCGACTCACAGACAGCCGTTTTGACATTGTGGGTCTTGGCGTAGGGTTGGCTGCTGGTTATGCAACGTGAAGCTGGTACGTGGGTATAACCAGACACTAAAAAAAAAAGTTATAGTGGGTAAAACATTTTTTTTTTAAGTCACAAAAACCTCCCAGCAAAAAAAATAAAAATACCACTTGTAAGCACATTCACACATCTCAGGCAGCTCTGCAACCCTGCATCGTCCCGTTATCTCCCAGCATACAGTGCTTCCACTGCAGCCAGGGATTCTGGGTAATGACTGTTTTCACAGCATTGTGTTTAATATCTTCCTTGAGAAAAAGTAGTTTGAGAGTTTTAGGGTGTTATTAATTGAAGCGCCATAGTGACGATCGGGTACCAATGGACAAAACCCCCTTTTCTGCTCTTCTTTGGGGGTGGGTGGGGTTATACCCGAATTTGTGTACCCCCTGTGGAGCCGAGTATAGGACTTGCCAATAGATACAAAATGGCTGTGGAGTCAGGGTTGCTCCAGCAGCCAATAGAAACGTTGCAGCTTTCTATTGGTGACCACGGCATCCATGTTGTTGTTTCTCATAAATTACCACAAAAGTAATTCCTTTTTACCCAGAACTGTGGGGGGGGGGGGGGGGGGGGAAGAGAGAATAAGGGAGAATCTATATAAATTTTTCTGCTCTTATTTTTCCTCCTGCATTAATAAACTTCCTCTAGTTATGTAATTATTCTGAATGGGGTTTGTTGAGCAAGGAGTGGACATGTGCCTTCTCTACATTTCTTTATTAAACACGGAGTTGTGTCTTGTAATTTAGCTATAAATTAATTCTTTGTTAAGGGTGCTGGCATAGTTTCTTATAAAACTCACCACTACTCTTCTTCCCTTTGTCAATAAAAGTAAAGAACATTTAACTTTTTTATGTGGCTTTGCCTCAGGTTGGCAAGGCTGTGTCTTAAATCAAATATCACTACAGCTGCTGTGAGTGGGTCAGGTCAGCATTGTGTACTTTTCTCCTCTCACAAGAGATTAGCTCTATGTACATGTGCCCAAGTGTTTAAACAAACCAAGCGGACATCTTTTTACAAACCCTTTAACCGTGTGCCTAGCAACCAAGTGGCCACTTATAAACTAGAATCACATCCTGTGCTTTGAGCAGTACAAATCGGTGATAACATCACTGCAAACACACATTTAAAGTTGCAAATCCTGTTACATGAACAAATAAAACAGCATTTTGTCACGACTGCTATTTTTTCTACTTCCTTAAACAAATGCAGCCATGGCTAAAGCAAAGATCTTGACAAAGGAGCGTTTGTTAAATCAAGTTTTTCCCTCCTACAACTCCTCATCAGAGTCCAAAAAGGGCAATTGAGTGGGAGAGGGGGAGGGTTGCATGTGCAAACTCTTGTTGAACAAACAGTGAATTCCCACAAAAGGGAGTAGGTAACAAAAGGAAGTCAAACCCCTCCCAAATCTCAGCTCACGATTACAAACCAATTATTTAAAAATGCCTTCATTTTGGCACAAAAGACATCAAATCACATCAGTCAACTTTGGTCCTAGGAGGGAATCGCCTTCAAATACTGATTTTTTTTTTATAGAAGGTTCCAAGTAATAATACGTGAAGCAATTGATACGTTTCTCTGTCAAAGACATGACCTATTATGTTTTATTGTCCACACTACAGATGTGAGATGGCAATCGCCAAACTTTATAGACACCAGCAGCCGGAAGAAGGCAGAAAAACAGATTTGATAAACCCTAGTATAAGAATTCAAGAGATACTAATTAGTGTGCCCACAATGTAGCAACACCTAAAAAACCAACCAGGGATGCAGTGTAGAGATAGAAAAGAAGGTCTTAAAAATCCAGCAGAACAGATAATAGTTTGACCCTCGACAACGTTTCAGGCCAATCTGGGCCCTTCAACGGCCAGGTGACCATCTTACTTAGAGCTACAATGGCAGAGAACCTGCAAGAGCGTTTACACACAACTCAACCCACTATTTACCTATAATCTGCCACAAACCGATAAAAGAAGAGGGGGTGTGTACCAAGCACGCTCTTTCTAAGGCTACGGGCCCCAGTGAGCGTGTGCGCGAGCAACAGAGCGCGCCCGGCAGCGCTCGTGGCCTTCACCCCGAGCTATCTGAGGACTTCAGATCCCTCGCAATGGGGAGGCGTGGCGGTGGCGCGGCCATGACGTCACGTGGCCATTTTGCCCTCGTTGGCTGAACCGCCGCTGTGACCATCGCCATCGCTTGGGGGGCGCTGCGTCATTGCGCTTTGTGCATGCGCGCGCACGGACTGAATGGGGCCCGTCTCTTGTTCGCCGCCGCGCACGCTGTCACCGGGTCCGAGGCCCAAGTAAAACTACTTTGTGTTTTGACGCTGAAATTGTATTTTGTTTTTGATGTTTTTAATTGAATGAAAGACGCTTGAGTATAATTTATTTTTCTGCAGAAATTTCCATAGTATCAGTTGGAATATATGATACAATTGACACTGATAACTGATAAATGATAATCACTGACACTGATGAATGATAACTAAAGTAAGATACAATATATTTTGGATTGTAATGTATCTAAATGCCGTTGAAAGACTGCACCAATGGTCGAACCTGATTTTGTAGTTGGAATGGTTGGTTGGAGTTAGATAAAAAAAAAATAGAGGTACTGTGGCAGGTTTGCTTATAAAAAGTACTGTTTTCTTGCCTGATCGCTTTTTCGTCTGCATGAACGACTAAATGCTGTGTAAATTTTGAGCCAGCGGGGGCACGCGCCTGATTGTGACGCATTTTCGTCTATATGAAGGAGTTTTAGTCCTACGTGAATTTAGGTAGGTGCCAGCACAGAAGTTTCACTTCACAAAGCCCACACGCAAAGGCGGCAGTGTCACCAAAATGCACAGCACCGCCCGACCAGCACAAAGAAGGGAAAATGTAAAATCAAAGGCGTAACCACTTTGTGCGTTCCTTTCCCATTAACCAGGAGAGGCCCTCGCTGACTTTCAGTCCGTCTCACTGACGTATAACCTATTCCATAACGCTTTACTTACCAATCTTGTGTTTTATTCGTCAACAAAATCAGAGAGAGTACCATAAAATGCTTCAGGTCCACCCAGAGCCGGCTTCAAACTTAGTGCAGCCCGGTGCCGGGTGCGAGAGCATGGGGGGGCTCTTACCAGCTACGGCACCTCCTCCTGCTCCTCATCTAGGCAAAGTGATGCCCCTATGTCACGGCAACGAGACGCTGCAGAGATGAGGAGATGCCGGAGAGAAGCCGCATTAAATGGCTTCTTAAATGGCACTTACAGAGGTCACGCTATCACCCCCGGCACCGCTATCACCCCCGGCAATTACTTTAACTGTTGTGGGAAGAGTACGGGGCATCTCTAACCGCGGTGCCCCGTCCGGCTGCACCATTATCCAGCCGGTTCTGGGTAAATTCTTGTACTTTTCCTTGTGTGTACTCTTGATTGTTCCTGAATAAAAACACAAGATTCGTAAGGAAAGCGTCATGGAATATTTTTGAACTCTGCATAAGGGGACCCCAATTTTTTTCCCATATGAATGCATTTGAATCTTGGCCGCACTCCTTGGTTCCGTACGCCCCACGATAACTGCTTGAGAAGCTCCTTCTCAAGCCCACCCCCCCCCTTTTTTTTTTAATAGTCTCACTGATACATAGAAGATATACCCAAAAATGGTGCATTCCACTAATTAATTAACCTGATGAAAAAGGGAGTAGAATATAAAAACGTAGCATTTCATTGGTCAATATAGCAAAATAGGCATACTATAAAATTAATCTAAATAATCGAATAAACACGCATTAAAATACACAGCATAGTGCTAAAAACGTGTACGGGGCAGAAGAGGTCTGTTGCGCTGGAAGTGATAAGCAACCTGGTAAAGCGAAGGGAGCATTCAGATTAAAAAATAATAATAATAATGACTGGTCCGGCCTATTAATGCAAGGCAAGTAGCCAACACACGAGAAAAACATAGGTATCGATTTATTCTCAACCGCTGTGTTTTAGCTGGAATGATGGCACATGTCGAGGGACCACAAATACAAGAGGATAATGTGGTACAGTAAGAAGCTTAATGTTAATCTGTGTGGGAGGTCAGACAGTGCCTTCTCTAGGGGGGCGGCAGGGTAATTAATGACTGTACTATAGGAGAACTAGGGTATGTACTTTAATGTGTTTGTATTAGATTCTTTTGTATTTATTTTATAGTTTGCTTTGCTACATTGACAAATTAAATGCTAACTTTATAATTATTTGGAGGAGTGCACCATTTGGGGGATTCCTGCTGGCACACACCCAGTATCCCCCTCATCTCCCAGGTAGCACGCACACACACACACACACACACACACACACACACACACACACACACGTTAAGCGAGGTCTCTGCAGGTATGATTAGCCTCACTGATGTGTAGCATTAGACGCTTCATACAGATCCCACAATATTGGGCACATAAAAAGGAGGTACACTTAATACCTCTGTCAACTTGGGGTACAGGAGCTTTTACGCTCTCATTTTTCTCTTTGGACGTTAGCATGAGTGATGTTGTGGCAAAGATATTGGCTTTAACACTAGATAACACTTTGATTCTGTGTGTCAGTCCTTGCAAACTTGGTTAGATCATAAGCAGTAGGAATTGACTGTTAGACTTACTGTACAAGGGAAACATCACAGACCCTTCTCTCTTCCAAATCATAGCACTTCCTCCTTATACCACCAGCACCCCCTCCTACTTCACAGCTTTCTCATGACTCACAAACCACAGAAGAAAATCACAGTTGCAGACCTGCTATCTTAAGCATACAGTAACTGTTCAACAGACTTCTCTAAAACCTTTTGCAGCAGTCAACATATCCAGAGAAACACTGTGTACATTAAGAGAACAGACTAAAAAATAAAACCTTCTTTGCAAAGTATTGTCAAGTCCTGATTCAGAATTTCGTATTATACATTCACCTTTAACTTCAATTGCTCAATCTTAAAAAGTAAATTGATTAAAGCACACATATAAGATAAGTACAGTATCTGGTGTCTAAATTTAGCATAGGTTGAATTAGATGGACATTTTTTTTTTCAAACTCATCCACTGTATTATGTAACTATTGTGAAATTCAATCACCTGTATTTAGTTTGGTCACATTTAAGATGGCTACTACACAGTTATGTTGTGCTTAACAAAAGTTTTACAATGCGCTTAATCCCATCTTGGCACAGCTATGGTTCAGATAAAACATTTCCGTGGTTAATTGTTGGAGAACTTTCAAATACACCCCGGATACTTTTGGAATCTGTCAGCCACATAGATCCTTAATCCAGTGTCTGCAATTCAGATAAAGAGCATCGAGAGGACCAAAGACACTATTAAACAGATAGCATAATATTGTGCAAGGATTGTTTAGCGATACCAGAAGAGGGTGACTGGGGTACAGTATGTACGAGTGTCAGTAGAATCATATTTGAGGATAGAAAGGGGAAGAAAGGTTACACATGACACTTATTTATGCAATATACTGTATAGAGGAAAGGTTATTATAGATGAACTCCCTAGCAGTGAGTGTGGGTGAGTGAGTCACAGCTACATGGTAGATTAGGTTGAAAAAAAGACATATGTCCATCTAGTTGAACCTATGATACAATGTAGACGACAGATGATACTTATCTTATATATCCCATTTAAAATGCATTCAGGACTCCCTAACAAATGACATGTACCACAGCACAATTATATATAACAATGTGTGTTATATACAGTATATGTACTATATACTGTGGCCCGTGTCATTTGTTGGGGTGTCCTGAATACGTTAAAAGGGATTTATGACTCCTCAACCAGAACAGCTTACATGGAGGGAACGCACTACTTTATAAGGCCGATCACATGGTGGCGTCGGCGCTACGTGCGTGCGCACTTCTGGGAATCACACCTGATTTACTATTGCAGTTCATCAGGTGCCCGCATCGACACTGCTACATTTTGGCCCGACAAGCAAATCTGTGATTTCGAGCTGCAGTCGCGTCACGTCAGCTGGTTCAGCCAATGAGGGTGAACCAGCCCCGTTCGCCTGTAGCCTAGTGCGCACATCGCAGGGGCTGCAGGAGAAAGCGCGCGCTGGCGCCCGCGCCGCCACCATGAGCTCGGCCTTAAAGTGGGCACTGTGTGGCAGCAGATCAATGGAGGGGAAGGCTACACATCTCACGGCATTATATCTCAGTCATTATTACCTTTCATTGGCTCAACAGATTTCAAGTTACAAAAGGATCAACAACAATAATAATAATAATTCTAACAGAGACGACACAGCTGCTTTAAACTACAATGTCTGTTCCTCTATTCTTAAACATATTATTTGTCAGGATTTCCTGTTAATAAACCTTGTTATGTTCTGTCCAGTGACTATTCTCTCTCTCGCGTTATGAGATAGCAGGGAAAGCACATGCATTTGTAACCTTGTAAACTTTAAGGAGAGAAGAACATGGTTTGCAATGTCATGGATGGAATAGTTTCACTACCTAATGTAGTGATGCATACGATCAGTTCTAATGTCAATTAAAAAGAGAACCATAGTGTTTAATTGCCTGGATTTTCTTAGAAACAGGCTGGCACCTTTGAAGACATTCAGAACAACTATTTTATTCAGATGTCTTCCCCAGCGCATGAATCAGGAGGATTGGTAGAAGCCTTGGAGGTTTACAAGGTGACAGGAAGGTGATGTTGCTATTTAACAGAGAAACAATTTCTTCAAAAGTACAGGTCTCCTCCAAGGCCTCAATTATTCCAGAAGCTGCAGAGCGATCTGGTGACGTCATCGCAGCGACGCTGTAATTTGTAGCACTACTGCATGGAGACATGGCCGGATCATTTATTATATATTTGGTTTGTTTAAGACGCACGGTGATTGGCCGTGCAAATCACGTGATGCGGCCGTCGCTTGTGAAAAACAAAATCTCGAATCTCTTCACGAGACAGAAGCTTTGCAGCATGTCGCAGCGCTACCGTCGCGACTGGTATGTGCGCTTTCATTGCATTTTATTGTTTTGAAGCTGCGCGGTGTCGCTGTGTGTGCCACCCCACCCGCCTTTACCAAAAGACAAGATTTTTGTCTTTTGGCACAGCAGCGGTTCAGCCAATGAGGGCGAAGCAGCCGTGTGACATCATGGCCGTGCCCCCAAAGAGTTGCCTGGAGTCCCTCAGGTAGCGCTGACCCTGTCGCGCGCACACTGGGGCTTTAGCCAAAGACAGAGATACAGAGTAGATCTCTACTCACAAGTTCATAATGCAATTCTCCATTTAATGTGACAGCCAAGAACAGTGGAAAGACAACGGGTCAGGTCCCATACGGACCCTGCATCAGGTTTATGGGACCGTTTCTTCTCTGTTCTTGGGTGTCACATTAAATGGAGAATTGCATTATGAACGTGTGAGTAGATCTCTACTTTGTATCTGTCTTAGAGGAGACCTGCACTTTGAATAAATTGTTTCTCTGTGTTGTGTTGGCTGCACAAGCAGGATTGTCTTTGCCTGAAACTGTTTCACTATGCAGAGTGCAGCGACTGCAGAGCGCAGAGCCCCGGGAGTGCAGCGACTGCAGAGCGCAGAGCCCCGGGAGCGCAGCGACTGCAGAGCCCCGGGAGTGCAGAGCCCAGAGAGTGCAATAAAAATGAGTGACAATAGCGCTAAAGCTTATAAACTAAAATTAGTGTTTGCCAATATACAGTGATATGTGACACAAAATAGGACCCATAAAATGTGGGTCAGGCTGCCAGGAAACACTGACTGATACTAGCCAGACACAGCACATAAAACAAATACACCCAGCGCCAACAACAAATAATAACTGTGATATTCTGACCATATATAATGTCCAGTTAGATAGTCCAGTAGTCTTCAATAAAGCCACACGGACAGTCTCATAACATGTAATGAAACAGTGTGGCTTAATTGAAGAACATCACTGTTATTTATTGTTTTTGGCATCAGGTATATTTGTTTAAGAGCCCAGTGAGTGCAGCGCGACTGCAGCGCCCAGTGAGTGCAGCGCCCAGTGAGTGCAGCGCCCAGTGAGTGCAGCGCGACTGCAGAGCCCAGTGAGTGCAGCGCCCAGTGAGTGCAGCGC